>JARGXX010000038.1:0-42469 GCA_030374765.1 Agarophyton chilense
TTATGAATGGATACCGACGTCGCCGTGTGGCGAGAGGAAAGCCACCATTTCAGCTACTAGAAGCCATACCACCAAGAATGATACAGAGGAACCTCCTCTTCTCAATGAGCGCTCTGTACTGGATGATTGCCAACAAGAGATCTTGGCAGGGACCATCGGTCGTGCCAATAGGATTGTAGAGCAGCTCCAACGTCAATATGATACAGCATCGGTTCAAGGTTGGAGATGAAGTATAAGTGGTACATGAAAAAGCTCTGAACCCGAACATTATTAAGTGGCCCCGTTCCAATCAAAGTTCTATGGTCCATACAGAACAGCGAAAGCAATGCACCCTAGATATGTGCTATTCTAACCGCTTCAAAGATACACTTGAAAGAGTGTACACACCCGACTATTTAGGGCTTATAAGAGAAGATCCCAACATCTGCATGACTTCACCATGACTATGGGCGAATAATGTTCAGGAAAACTATCCATATTATTTCAAAGCGCAAAGAGGTTGTTTTGCTCCCAGTTTGCGCCAACTATGACAGACTCACATCAAGTTTTAGTCTAAGTGGTAATATCTTCGCTGGATCTACAATCTCTCAGGGGATGGCCCCTTTGCACCTTAAAAATCAGTTGGAATAATTCGTGTGGAACCTTTATCATTCCCTCCTTGCTTTGTTCAAGGTGTATGGACCATCCTTCGGAGGTCATCGTAGCCACTTGCTTGGCACAATGGCCGATTTTGTCTACTTTGGCTTTGGCTTCAGAACCGTTGTCTATACTCGATTGAAAGCTTTTATATACCATTTTGTAGTAAGCCAGTATGGACATTTACCCTATTCCGAGCTTTATGTGCAGGAAACAAAGGGTTTTCTAGAGCGTCACTCTGAAACTTCTAGAATTAGTTACCTCCCCCACGAAGACTGTAGGTCTGTGCCGTTTATGTTGGACAGGGAACACAGAAAAGGCTCTCTTTTATTACATTAAGCAGACGATCGCCAGGCGAAGCGATCTTTAATCGGGTGGGCATATGATATGCATACTTGTACAAGTGCACTCAAAACAAAAATCTTATAATAATTATAAAAAAACCAACCAAGAAAAATTCAAACAATGAAAGCAAATATGAAACCTTTTATTTTAGTAAAAGAAAACCTTAGGTGCGTTGGAAGTCAAGCACCATGTCACGCACGCCAAGATCGATATCCACAATGAAGCAGCTGACATCACATGCACTTAAGGAGAAAGCCATTCCATCTAATAGCTCACGCAGATACGGACAGGCACATGCAGCAGAGCCTCCTCCCTTTCCGCATTCGGTAAAGGCCAGCCACATGCCACCGCGTGCAGAATCTTGCCAGCCTCTTCAATTGCGGCACCCTGTGAAGGACAATGCCCTTCAAGGGGGTTTCTTCGCAGGACTTAGGAAGTTCGCTCGCTTGAGGACTAGCTTGGTCTATGACAATCTATACCGCTATTACGTGCTAAAGGCCGGTTAGGACCGGAAGTGCACACGGGGGGAACACGTGGACTACACGGATGCCAACGCTCGAGTACGAGGCGTGCCACACGTGGCCCGGATTCTACCTATTGGTTAGTATTATTTAGTAATTTTTAGTATTTATTTGGCTACGCTATCGCTATTTAGTGTCTATTTTTCGGGCGAGCGCCCACTGTCAGGGGCCGCGCGCCACAGTACTGAGGAGGTTGAGCACTGCTCCCCAGTAAAGAACCTCTTGGGAGATCCCAAGGAGGGATTCTTGGCTCTGAACTTTTCGCCTTCGGCGCGTCTTCACCGCATACTGCGTGAGCGCCCGTTGCACGTTAGTTCATCCACCCTTCCGTCAACCAGAGTGCTACCACCACCGTGGGTTCATATTTAATCGCCGACACTTGTCGTAGTCTCGCCCCTTTATAGGGTTTCGCCCCCGTTTTCCTCTTGTTCTCCTTTTTGGCTCTCGTGAGTGGCCGTCTCACTCACCTCGCTGGTCCACCTCATACGAGTGTTTCCTCGCTCTTTTTCCGACAATCGCCGTGGTACCGCTCCGCATAGGATTGGTCACACCCCGGACTGTGCCGTGCTCACCTAAACACTCTAGGTATATCCCGCCGGATTGGCCTCGGTCTTACACCGGACTCCGTCGTGCCTTTCCAGAGTGGCTTTGTTTCTGTGCTCCGCTGGGACGCGTTTCCTCCGCCTGAGGCGTGTCTCTCAAGAGAGGAAGATCCCGAACATCTTCGTGGTGTCTCCGCTCCAAGCGTTGTCCTACGAACTGGTCTCCCGACTTAGAAGTTTGAGTCGGGCACACTCAGTCACGATTAATCGGAAAGAGGACTCACAAATTGAGGTTGATCTCAGTTGCCCTCTTTGAGGAAGTTTCTTGGCCCCACTAGCCGATCGGGTTTGGATACTCACGTGTAACGGATTCTGATCTCATGTCGTCCAAAGACCGTCCGAGAACGCGGAGTCAAACCGGTGCACCGGAACCATCGCAACCATCCCGTATCCCGGTCCGTTCACGGTCTAATACCGGTGGATCGACTGGCGTGCCAGGTAGAAGGACCTCGAGACCTCCTGTCTCTGATTCAACACCCCCAGCAAGTGGAGCAGGACCAGCGTCTGCCGCCGCCCAGATGCTCTCCCCTGCTAGGGATGTCACCCCCCATCCCAGCCTTGCAGCTGTGGAAGAGCAACTCCGCTCTATGCGGGAAGCTCAAGTCATCCTTGCAGAGGAGTTCGATTCCCTTCGCAAGAAGGTAAACGACACTGCTACGCAGGATTTTTCTGAGGACCTCCGTCTCCTCCGTGCCGATGTGAACTCGATTCTAGAGTCCCTTGGTGGACCCTCGGCCTTTGTCAAGGACGTCGCCGACAAGTTATCGCGGGTCCGAAGCCGTCTCGAGACGTTGGAACAAACCCTAATGTCGGGGGATGATCCGGCCGAGCCGGTTGCAGTATCTCACAAGGGAAGAAAGGAAGAGAAGCGCCAGGCTCGAAAGAAGCGAAGGAACACGGATCCCGAACCGTCAGACTCCTCATCCTCGGAGTCCGACTCTTCCGATTCATCGGTGGAAGTAGCTCGCCGTGAGCGCTCCTCAGGCTCTAAGCGGTCAACAGCCACCCACGGTGTGATCCGCGCCCGCACGAAGGGAAGGAAGCACACGGGTTTGAAGGGGCTGAAACTGACCAATTCGCTCTTTAAGAAGCTCTTATCATACCGGTACTACCGTTTGGAGGACTCCTCTTTGGATCGTATACCCCGTAGTACGGGAAGAGTGAAGGACTGCATTAAGCGAATGCCGCTCTCACTACGAAACCAGTTGTCTTCTGGAGAAGACCCAATATTGGTGTTGGATTTCTTGCCACGCTTTGTCGCGGAAGCTGACATCCTTGGAATGAACGAGGGACAGGGCTACACTACCTTACTGTACTTCTTACGTAGGCTTGCAGAAGACCAGTATCAATCTGTCAGAGGTACATCACGCGCGACCGAAGGAGGGGTAGCCTGCTGGCCCGAAGCAGTCCAGTACCTCCTGAGGTCGTATGCTACTAACTCCGCCATTCAGCAGGCTATACGCGCCCTGCGGGACACTCGCCAACGTCCAGGCGAGTCGGAAACCGATTATTCGTCGCGCCTTAACAAGGCCTTCCACCGCTGTGCCAATGTTTACCCCGCTGAAGAGCGTTGTACCATGTTTGTCGATGGTTTGGACCCGGCGATCCGGACTCTTGTTGCTCGAAGTCGAGAAGATAGGCCTAAAGCCACGTATTTGGAACTAGTGCAGTTTGCTCGTGCAGAAGGTGAAGCCCTGCGCGCACGCACTCCTGGATCCAGGGTTAGGTCCGCAAAAGCGTTGATGTTACAACCGGGTACCCCGTCAGCTTCGATGATCGACGAACAGGCCTCTCGAAGGGATTATGATATCGTGCAGCTAAGCTAGCCCATAGCGACGTTCATTCCATCCTGACAACGGAGTTACCCTCAACCTTGGACGAGTCACAATACGTGATTGGGGATGACACGCTACTCTATGCGGATAATAGTCGCGTCCGTGCGCCACTCGTCGCACAAGAGAGTGGTAATGTCCGCTTTTCGCGTCCTGGTTTGAGAGATACCCGCCCCGCGGTGAAGTTCGCCGAGCCTCGCCACCCAACGCCGGCTTCTGGTCTGATTTGTCATCTCTGCTACAAACCAGGCCATACTTCTCCACAATTTGTGTTGTCTCTCCGAGAATGGGCACAGGTCGTAGTAAATTACGAGGCCGTATCCCCGCAGGACAAAGCAGCTGTTCCGATTGCATCTTATATCCGTGCTCGAACGGATGTTCCACATCACATGTCGCTTCCCTGAGATCGGGTGGTACCTGCACCGGAATTTCGTGTCACCGACGTGGTCGGTCACCCCACCGCTTCTGCGGTACCTTCTGGACCGGATGCCCAGGCGTTGCCTGATCAACTTTCTGAGCAGCCGCCTCCGGCGGAGCAGGCCCAGAAAAACTAAATGTGGGAGTCTCCTCTCAAGGAGGGGCGCCCTCGGAGTCGAGGTCGACGGCGCCCGAGGCGTCCAAGCCTCGCTCCCCGGTCAAAATCCTTTCAAGGAAAGAGGCCGTCAATGACGTGAACTCGGAAGACTTTAGTGTTCTGCGTCGTCCGTGGAAACGTGTTTCCCATAACCGGTTCCCGGATAGAGTTCTGGTGATGGCCAAGAGAAACTACAAGGTCTATGCTGACCTTGGCCTTTCACCCCAGTTTATGGTGCGACACCTTACCGTCTTAGACACCGGTGCCGGTCCGAACTTTGTCGTGGAGGAAGTGTTACCGCCTGCATTGCAGTCTAGGATCCGCCGCGATAACGTCCCGGAGGTGGTTGACGCGAACAACAAACCGTTGGATACGGTGGGGTTCATAGAACTGGTATTCCGCGTTGGCGCTCGCGTGGTGAAACTCGACTTCGTCGTATGTCGGAAATTAGTCGCCCCAGTCATCTTGGGTTGCGACTTTTGCGACCGCTTCGTCGAAGCGATCTTCCCCCGCCAACGGCGTGTAGAGATGGAGGATGGATCGTCCACTCCGATCGTTCGTCGTCCGCTTTGGCGTGCCACGAAGAAGCATGTCCCGCTACCGGCAGCACAGGAACCTGGACTGGATAAGCGTGGATCTAATAAGCTCCGCGTCGCAGCGTCGTTATGCGTCCGGCCTGAGTCCCAAATGATGGTGAAAGTAACCTCCCGTCAACACGGACTCCGGGTCTTGCAACCATTGTCGTCACTGTATGACAGGCACAGCCTCGCAATTGCGAATGGAATCGTCCATGTGGAGCCAAACCAATCGTTTCACGTGCTGATCGCCAATCTAGGGACTATACCCCAGTATCTGGTGAAGAACCAAGTGATAGGGTCCGTCATGCCGCACCCCATCGCTATGGTGCCGACAAAGCTGACCGCAGCTGACGTTCTCGGACTCGTTCACTCTAAGGAGGGGGACAGCCCGGAACCCGTTTCATCGCCGGTACCCGGGGTTCAACCTGTAAAATCAGTGACGCAGCCCGTTTCAACGAGTGGTGACCGCCCCGATCCAGTCCAAGAACTCGAGGACCTGGATCTCAGCCACGTCCCGGAGTCATACCGCCATCGATTGCGAGAACTTTTAAGGGGCTTCATCACTATGTGGGACGGCTCCCTTGGTGAGATTGCCACTACGGAACACCGGATTGATTTGCTACAGGACACCCGACCCATCTCTCAGCACCCATACCGTGCCGGACCCGCCGCACGCGCGGAGGAAAAGGCACAAGTGAATAAAATGCCTCGAGCAGGAGTCATTGAACCGGCTCAGTCGCCGTGGGGTTCTCCAGTAGTACTGGCTCCAAAGCAGGATGGTTCCTGGGGGTCTTGCGTCGACTACTGTCGCTTGAATGCTGTTACCGTCAAGGACGTGTATCCAATCCCAAGAATGGACGAGTACATTGACTCGCTGGGCACCACCATCGTCTTTACAACCCTGCACGCCAATTGGGGATACTGGCAAGTTCCGGTAAGGAAGCAAGACCAGGATAAAACCGCTTTCGCGTGTCACTCCGGTCTCTACCGTTTCAAACGGATGTCTTTTGGTCTTACCAACGCCCCCGCTACTTTCCAGCGAGCCATTGACATCCTATTGGCCCGCTTCAAATGGCGTACCTTCCTGGTCTACCTGGATGACATAATCGTTTTCTCAGATAATCTGGACAAACATCTCACTCATGTGAGGGATATAATGACCACGCTTCGAGATGCGGGTGTCACTCTTAAGTTGAAGAAATGTGACTTCTTCACGGACACCGTGAAGTATCCCGGCCATTTTATCCGTCCAGGACGTGTTACAATCGAGGAGACTCGTGTTAAGTCACTCAAAGAGGCTAAAGAACCGCGGACGCAAACAGAGCTTCGTTGCTTTCTTGGACTCGCAAACGTCTACCGACGATTCATCCCGCACTTTGCGGACATGGCTGCACCGTTAAACGCGCTCTTGCGGAAAGGCCAACCACCAAAACTGGACCCCTTAACCCCCGTTCAAACGGAATCTTTCAACTCTCTCAAGGATTTTGTCGTCTCCGCCCCGATCCTCTCGTTGCCCAAGCCTGGAAGGCCCTTCACCGTAGATACGGACGCCAGCGACTACGAAATAGGTTGTGCACTGTTTCAAACTGTACCCAATGGGGAAAGACGCCCCGTAGGGTACTGGTCCCGATCGCTAAAGGTCCACGAGAAAAATTACTCCGTCTCGGAGAAGGAATGCCTTGCAGTAGTGTGGGCATTACAAAAGTTGCGCCCCTATCTCATGGGTAATCATTTCACCGTTTTTACAGGCCACTCATCACTTCGATGGCTACTCTCCATCTCGGAGCCTTCAGGCCGCTTGATGCGTTGGCGTCTCCGTCTAGCGGAATTTGACTTTGACGTGCAGTACCGAAAAGGATCGTGCAACACCCAAGCCGATGCTCTCTCCCGCCTGGTCACTACTGGCGAAGCACTACCCGTCAAAGACGATGAAATACCCTGCCTTGCAGTGAATGGCGACGACGCTACCATCGAGGGCGAGGAACGAGACACAGACTTTTCAGATTCCGGTTCCGAATTGGACGACTTTCTTCTCTCGAAAGATTCCGAGAAACCCTTACCAGGGAACTTCGTGCCTATTACTCCAGAGGAGATGATACGGGAGCAATTCGCTGACCCGTTCTGCGCGAAGGTCCGCGCTCAACTCAATGGAGGAGGTACTCTCCCCTTTCAGGTGAATGATGCCGGATACCTTGCACGGACCGTCGGATCGCACCCACAAATCGTGGTACCACATAACCTCCAGTCGAGAGTCTTGCGGATGTCGCACTACTCCAAACTGAGTGGCCACGTCGGGGGACGGAATCTTTACCTCACCCTACGCCGTAACTTCTACTAGCCTGCCATGGCAGTGGACTGCTACACAACGGGGCGGTTTTGTACCGATTGCGCTCGGAACCTTGTCAAACTCCGCCGTCATGCGACGAAGTTGAAGCTGTTTCCAGCTCGCGCTCCATTGGATTTTGTGGCCATCGATATACTCGGTCCCTTCCTTACCACTAAGCGGAATTACAAGTTCTTACTCGTAATTACGGATCGCTTCTCAAAGCTGGTCCGGACCGTACCGTTACGGAAGATCTCCGCTATGAGCGTGGCTCAAGCCTTCGTCCTACACTGGGTCTTCGTCTACGGTCCACCGGTCAACCTCCTCTCCGATAACGGGAGACAGTTCGCCTCTCGTTTCTTAGAAGATCTATGTCGCATCTTGGACATTAAGAACCTGTTCACGACCACTTACCATCCCTAAACTAATGGGCAGGCCGAACAGTTCAACCCGACATTACTTGCGACACTCCGTCCATACATTGCAGTCCACCCCAAAGATTGAGACTTGTTCACCGATGCGCTCACCTTTGCGTACAATACGCAGGTGCACAGGACACCTGGATTAACGCCCTTCGAGCTGGTACTGTCCCGTACCCCACCGCCCGTGGCGCTTGAACCACAGCCCACGCTGGATACCTTTCCGTCACCGACTGCTTACCGCGAAGCGTGGAAAAGTTGGCTCACGAAGCTCGTTCCCGCCGCACGGCTTTCAATGGGCCGAGCCCAGGCCGCTTACAAGCGTGACTTTGATATCAAAGCCCCTCGCTCGCCGCCACGTCTCGCCCCCGACGGCTATGTATTCATCCGCAACGAGTATTGGAACCCAGAGAAGGAGAAACGCCACAAGCTGTCACTCGTTGCCGACAGCCCCTTTCGGGTTATTTCGGTGGCTCCCGACACTGTCGTTGTTGACCTCCCTGGTAATCACGAACGAATCTCCCGCGATCGCGTGGTATCGGCTCCTCCGCCGCTAACCTCCCAACATACTGGTGTTACTGCTCCCGTTGAAACGGATTCATCGACCCCCTTACCCCAGGTCCACCCGCGTCTCTACGCGTTACCACACCCATCCCGGGGTTTGTCTGACCTTCCACTACCCGCGGCGCCCAACCCGAAAGGAATCGTGTCGCGCATTCGTCGCTCCTCCCCAGTCCATCCGACGGACACCAACTCCGTTGCATCGTCTAAGGAGGGGGAGGCGCCCGACAGCAGTCGTAATCCGGTCGATACCGTCGCTGGAAACGCCGCACCGTCGCGTGTCATTCTTCGCCCATCAGGGGTGCCCGATACCGACGTCCTCTACGACTCGACGCAGTCGCTATCCAAGCCTCAAAACGCAGCTGCGGATAACGCCATCAACACTCGCCGAGGTGTCACCACACGTACAACACGGATTGCAAATGCGCTCGGCGCACCGCAGCCTGATACAGTACGAGTGGACGACGCACCGCCAAGTACCCCGAACAGGGAGGCGGATACATCCACGGCGCCGACGCCGGACAGCCAGCCATTGGAACGCTCACGTGACTACACGGAATCTCGCCGTGGGACAGAGAGGTGCGACAATGCGCCACCGCCCCAGCGAATCTCACCGCCGAAGCAAGCTTCACCACGCCGATTAGCGGAACGACCACCCGGGTTACCCGCTGGTGTGGGCCCTCCAACCGGAGTGGGAAGCGCCGAAACAAGCCCGGCACTTGGGGAAAATGAACCGCCGAACTCGGGTCGACATTCTACTGAGCCGAGGACTGCCTTGAGCGCTACACGGTCCGACCGGAGCGAAGCCGCCCGACGCGTGATCACTTCGGTACCCACTGGCTCAGGACGGGTACCACCCGGAAATAGCGACACTATCATACGGGATGGCCGGGAAGTGTACCGACAAGAGTTCGTGGTCGGACGCATTTCGGAGCACTCCTACCACCCAAAGGGGTATATCCAATACTTGGTCAGTTGGTACGGGTACGGCCCCGAATGGGATTCAGACGAACCGATAGAGCACCTACCTCGGTCAAAGGTGGCACAGTATCATCGTCGTACTGTCACGGCTTTGCCGGCTACCATAGACCAAGCCCAAGTGGGATAAGAAGACACCCGATGGGGATAAAGGAACAGAAGATCTGGATAAGGACCCTTGGAAGAAGGAGAAGATGCCCAGAAGACCTGGAGGAGAGACACTCAGAAGAAGTGGAAGAGAAGAAAGAGAAGAAATACGCCATAGACGGAAGCAGTTTACTATTTTCGAAGTTGCTGCACACACTACCGCACAGCGGGATATACTAACCAAGATCACAAGGGATTAGTTGGAAGAACCCAGATTGTCGTGCGCGCCAACCAAATCGCTAGAGGAGTTACTCCCGCCGGTCAGGCGTGCCACGATGGCGTCTCTCATCGCACCGATGTCGCCGCTCGACGCTTGCGCGTTCAGTCCAACACCCCGAAGGAACTGGGAGATCACGACCGCCACTGGGCGTATGGGAACCTCGATAACTTCCGGTTCGTCCTGCAACGCCGCCGCCAATGGATCGATGACGCACCTGCGTGAGTCGCTCCCTGCGCCGGCTGCGCCGTAGTATCGGTACCATCGGGATCTCCAACGTCTTCCATGACCTCGTCGCCACGGTATTCGCCCTCCTCCTCCAGGAGATTATCACCGCCATAGGCGTAGTAGAAGTCATCCGAGTTGACAAACCCCACGGGGTGCCCGTATGGTATGCCTCGCGGAGCCATCCGGGGTGCCGACGATTCCGCCTCGGAGATCTCTTGCTGCTCCCATGGGTTAAAGAAGATGAAATCTCCCGCCAACGGCGTGCGACGCTCCAGAGATCGATCAGCCCCACCGGCTTCTTGACCACGGCCGCTCTGCCGGACAGGCACGACAGCCCAATCGACACGCCCAATGATGTCGATGAGCTCCTGAGCTTCATCAGCTTTATTGACACCTCCAAGAGGGAGTTGAAGGTCCAGCTGCCGGATGTAACCACGCAAACGCGGAGGAAGATACCACAGTCGATACTGGTCGTAGGCTTCCCACAAGATGTACGCCGCGGCGCGGACTGCCCATTAGGTTAGGACCACGGACCATAAGCCGGAGTGCAGATCCTCGATGAGGTACGAGCCCAGATAGGAGACGACTGGAGGCAACTCCACGTAACATCCCCGGCACACCTCGACGGAGGACCACCACCCAGGCAGGGGAACGTATCGCCCGAACTGATAGAAGGGACTAATCCGGTTTATCTCCGTGTTCTGATGAGGGACAAGGAACCCAAAGCGGGATCTGCCCCGACGCTCCTCGCAGATGAAGCTCTGTAACCACCGATATCGGGACTCACGACGAAGGTGACGGAACTCGGCACGAATGATCGGACGGACCCAGCAGATCGCTTCTTGACGCGCTCGCGGTTGACCGCGCCATGCGTAAGTTTCCAACGCCGCAAGGCGGTCACAATAGCCGATCTCCCCCTGAGTCCGGTACATCCGTAGGTCGAAGCCGAATTCGTCGGGGATGGGGTATTGGAAGTTCGCCCGGCTGATCCGTGAGTAACCGATGCGGACGAATATACAATGCGCCTCTTCCGCCGACTCGCCCCTTCGCCGCAGAATCGCGTGAACGGGAACCGCCACACGGCGTCGCCAGTCCCACGAAGTAGTGATCAAAGCCGGCAGCTCGCCCGGGAGACGCGTATTGCCATCAGCATACGCGGCCACGAGTTCTTCGTCGACGACGGCTGTCGGATGGAACCACGGAGCTCTCCGGAGAATCGCCGCATGTTGACACCGGTTTAACCCGACGAGCTCGTCGTAACTGGGCCAGGTGTCCCCCGCAGGAGTGATGTGGCTTGAAGCTTCAACGAGACGCCGGGATCGGCTCGGCGCGGTTGACGAGGCACTCCCCCGCGGAAGGGGAGCCGAATGGAAACCGGAGAAGTAACCCCGGCGGGAATTGTTACCACCGTTCATCGGGAGTGCTGGTCGCCGAGGTATCAGGATGTGGTCGCTGGAAGTTGTCGTACGATGCGGAAGAGCGCTCGAAGTTCGAGGAGTGGTTACCGCGTTGTTGCGTTTGTCGTTGGGAGGTGCAGCTCTGCCTTCGACAGTCGAGTGGTCGCTGGACGCGTTACGCGGCTCGCTCTGATGCCGGTTGGACCGTTGCCTCCCCGCCATGTCGACGGCATATTCGTCACCTAAGGAGGGGGATATGAAGGAAAATGCCCTTCAAGGGGGTTTCTTCGCAGGACTTAGGAAGTTCGCTCGCTTGAGGACTAGCTTGGTCTATGACAAGCTATACCGCTATTGCGTGCTAAAGGCCGGTTAGGACCGGAAGTGCACACGGGTGGAACACGTGGACTGCACGGATGCCAACGCTCGAGTACGAGGCGTGCCACACGTGGCCCGGATTCTACCTATTGGTTAGTATTATTTAGTAATTTTTAGTATTTATTTGGCTACGCTATCGCTATTTAGTGTCTATTTTTCGGGCGAGCGCCCACTGTCAGGGGCCGCGCGCCACAGTACTGAGGAGGTTGAGCACTGCTCCCCAGTAAAGAACCTCTTGGGAGATCCCAAGGAGGGATTCTTGGCTCTGAACTTTTCGCCTTCGGCGCGTCTTCACCGCATACTGCGTGAGCGCCCGTTGCACGTTAGTTCATCCACCCTTCCGTCAACCAGAGTGCTACCAACACCGTGGGTTCATATTTAATCGCCGACACTTGTCGTAGTCTCGCCCCTGTATAGGGTTTCGCCCCCGTTTTCCTCTTGTTCTCCTTTTTGGCTCTCGTGAGTGGCCGCCTCACTCACCTCGCTCGTCCACCTCATACGAGTGTTTCCTCGCTCTTTTTCCGACAATCGCCGTGGTACCGCTCCGCATAGGATTGGTCACACCCCGGACTGTGCCGTGCTCACCTAAACACTCTAGGTATATCCCGCTGGATTGGCCTCGGTCTTACACCCGACTCCGTCGTGCCTTTCCAGAGTGGCTTTGTTTCTATGCTCCGCTGGGACGCGTTTCCTCTGCCTGAGGCGTGTCTCTCAAGAGAGGAAGATCCCGAAAATCTTCGTGGTGTCTCCACCCCAAGCGTTGTCCTACACCCTGCAACTCCGAGAGAGCAGGGTTGCTCTCATCGCGAGCAGCCGTGGCACTACGTGATTTGCCATACATCTTGCTGTCCTCAACGACGCGAACTCCCGACGTAGCATACGCGCAAATGTGATTTGATGGGTTTGGCCTCATGACGCAGGATGGAACGGATAGAGAAAGTATTCGGAGACGAAAAGTAACAGGTAGGAAGGTCAATTAATTTATAGTCACAAAGAATAGATTTCATCTAAAAAGCCTCTGATTTCATTGTACAACCGCTTTGTTGTCCATAAAAATTCAGACCACTTAGTTGGTAACGCAAGATCTTGCCAGCGCCTGAGCACCACGAATTGTACACACAAAGCAAATGCGTTTTGCGTATAGTAAGGCGTACAGTTAGAAACAAGCTGGCCAAGCCCGACCAGAAGCAGCACAACATTTCGAGCGAGCATGTGTATGTAAGGCCGGCCTCCATCGGCTCCAACCTACTGTGAAAAAGTCAGCACTACTAACGCAGCTCATCTGGAGATAGCCAAAGTGACGAAAAGCAAGCTCGGGGCACGCTATAATTCACAAAGTCAAAAAGGGGACGCCTCTGTAAAGATCCACAACTCGGGCGAGTACGAGACGTATGAAAAGAATGAACGAAGCTATTTGGATGCCAGAGGTGCAGTAAATAAGATTAGATTCAGTTATGGGAGAAAAGAAGAGAAGTTTATGAAGCAATGGGCAAACAAGAGAGCTTGCCAGCTAATAGAGGAACGCCCAAGGAAAGAAAGTCAGAAAAAAGAGTGAGTCAAAGTATTCACGTTATTGCTGGTGAGGATAACAATACCAAAGAAACTTCATTATTTGAAAAAGAGAGACGAGTACGGAATTAAAAGTGCAAAAGCCTTGCAATGGACACAGAAAGTTTGTGGTTTATACAAATAATTATGTTTGATGACTTATTTAGACACTACCAAAAAGGCTTATTTAAGGTCAACGGAATAAATATAGAACTTTTGCTTGAAGAGAAAACGTATTCTAAAGTGGAATATAATGATAGAATAATTCTATGTTTTCATGGGTATTGTTTGTTAACATCAAATAAATTTAACTTTTTGAGGGACGAGGTGAGATGAGGAGTGTGAAAAGGGTTTACAGCCGTACCACTGTTCATAGCACGACCATATCTCTGCTTATCGTCCTGCAGCAACGGCGCGATTGAGAACGTTTTTATGAAGTATAAAAATGTACGGGATGAGCTATCGTATCCACATTCGGCCATATCAAGTTGGCATACGCCGCATCCCATCCCGAACTGCGAAGCTAAGTCACTTTGAGCTGGGCTAGTACTGACATGAGGGATCGGTCTGGAATCCCCAGTGCCGAATGTTTATTTTTGGCTTTGCCACATATTTGCCTCACTCCTACCATTCTTCTTCTTGCACCATCGCACCATCGCACATTTTGCTTTCTGCTTCAATAAAACCTTTTTTATTCTTCCCGCTCACCCTCATCCTCCTCTTCCCCAACCTCTCTTCCCCAACCTCTCTTCCCCAACCTCTCAGCCCCAACCCATCAAGCGCAACGCCCTACGACCTCGCTCCTTCGAAAACTCTGAATCCGATCTATGTGCACCAATCCTGAATGCACTCTCTCTACCCAAACATGCTCGAAGGTGACCAGGACACAGAACAGTTTTTTGGATATCACACCGACCGCCCGCTCACAGGGCTGAGAGAACAGCACGCTCGCTTCACTCACGTCGCAGCGTTTCAGCTCTTCGAATGAGCCGCCAAATGGCCAGAGCGGCGGAGCCAGGCCGCCTGGCGCAGCTTCATGAGACACGCTCGCCTGTTCGCCTGTTTACCCGCTTGCGAGCGCTGTGCACGCAACTGTAGCCGTTGCTCGGCGGAGGCTGAAGGAAGGTGCCACCCGGAAGTGTAGATTGAAGGGTAGATTTCTGATCGCAGCCTGCTACACATGCACCGTTCCGTTTAAGCCCTGGCCTGTCTTTCAAAGCTCTTGTTCGCCTGAAAGCGGCGTGATTTGATTTCGGTGACCTGCCCCAATTCAGCTGGCCAAGCTCCCAACCGTTTGACCGTACCTGCAAGGAGCTGAAGGGCGCTCAACTCCATCAGCGGTGCCATCTCGCGTCTTTTAATCGGGCCCAACTCGCAGGTTCATAGTGTTTGACCTGTCTCTCGCCCACTTCACCATGACAGCATGACAGCATTGATCAGAGCGTCGACGTCAGTGGCCGGAGGTGTTTTTGCCTCTGTTGCGCTTGTACTGGACAAGTCGATTGCTTTGATGGATGGACGCTTGGCACTTGCATAGCCCGGTAGCGTTCGCCAAAAGTAGGAACAGCCGAGAATGAAGCATTGCACAAGGTGGGCGAAACGACGTGAGGAAAGGGATACAGGGTTTCATCGCACAGCCGAGATCGCTGGTTACAATGCTAATGTATCCATCATGCGCTCAATGGCACGTGAAAAGAGTAGGGTCCAACTGAGATCTTCAGCCGTACAACCCACATTTGCTCCGAAACCCTTCGTTCGACATCGGTGGGATAGCCTTCCACAGCTCGGAACCGTCGCCGGCGAGAGACCTTGTGAGGCAATGACAAGATCGCGATGCTTGCCAGACCTGAAGCTTTTTGTTGACTGTATGAACATGAACGCTACTGTCGCCCTCAATGTCGTTTTGAGAGCCACTCGTTCAGCTGAGCAACACATCGTGAAGATGCACAAAAAAGTACCATCTATTCTAGCTTTGTGCATGCGGGTTTGAGATTAATTTACTCGCGCTGCGAGAATAGCCGACGATTGGACTCAAGCAAAGCAAGTCACCACCAGAAATTGTCAGACAGTATGTTGTCACGGCGGGAAGCGATTCGGAAGGAGATGAGTTCTGAATGCACAAACACCACGGTATCAATTCTCATGCCAAGCTTCTCTCCACCTCTAGACCGCCCCCCCTTCTCTTCAAAGCAACATCGGTAACCCATTTCGAAATCACTCAGCTTGATGAGTGAAAATCAGCGCGATCCAATCCGAATGCTTCGTGCATCGAATCTCGAAGCTTTGGCGCACGGAGCGTTGAGAACAAAAGCGCTTCAGTGCAGAGTTTTGCACTCGTAACCACATGGAGATACTATCGGATGAATGCGCGATCAGGAGAATTCGAAGGCTGTTCAAAGCACTCTTCGAATTAGTACGCATCATGCCGTACTCCACAGGGAATGAAGAGCTTAGAAGCGTATATAAGACACTTCCCGGGGAGAGCATGGTTTCCTTCTGCTTCTGGTCGCCGTTTGGATTGCGACATTTGTGTTACTATACATTGAGTCTCTCGTCTTTTGCATCCATCGTGGCCATTGTGAACTGAGCACCTCAGTCACCCAACCATCGTCTTCTTTCTCCCCTTTCCTCACCCTCCCCCCCTACTCCCCCCCACTGCCCCCTCTCCCTCGTTCCCAGCCATTTCGCCCTTCGCTTTACTTCGTGGTGCCCCCAATTGTTTCGCTTTGTGTCTGCACTGCCGCAGTCTCCCCGTCTTTGTTTGCTTGACAATGGTTGTGCCAGCTATCATTCGCCAGAAGAAAATCTTCGAGCATGAGGGATACGTCAGAATCCACCAATCCCTCCTATCTCGCCGAGAAACTAGGTACATGCGCCTGCAGGGATCCATGCTTTCGTTGCATACTTCTGAGGATAAGAAAGCTGAAATGGAAAAGTCAGTTTTTGGTTGTAAAGTCGCATGCACACTTCTCCCCCGAAGCTTCGTGATAAAGTTCAAGAACGGTCAGAAACTTCGAGTTTCGTGCAGTTCCAAAGGTGAGGCCGGCAAGTGGAAACAAGTTGTGACCCTGGCCTCAACCAAATCATTTCAGAACGAGTACAAGGGTCGGGGAGAGGTCGACCTGTCCGGGCGCTGGGCGGTTTTCAACGCAGAAAGCTGTACGGACAAGACGGAAGTGTCCGTGCAGCGATTCCGCCGTCAACCTCAGGGGCGGAACAAGCTCTGTCACCAACTTGCGACGGGGCGCCATATGTATGCGCTCCAGAATCTGTACAATCCGTGCATTTTAACTCCGATCGATACCTTCGTGGAGAAGGAGTTCGCGTTTATCATCTACAGACCGATCCACGAAAAGAAGCTGCGAGATATCATCGCAGAAAGCGATGGGATACTCTCGGAAAGGGTTACGAAATGCATAGTGAGGCAAGTTGTATCGGCCATCAATCACTTGCATCGATCTGGATACGTCCACCGCAATATCTCACTGGACAGCATCCTTTGTGACTTTGCGAATCCTACAGATCCGAGAGCTCTTCTGTCGACCTTCAACCATGTTGAATTCGTGGACGCTGAAGATGACCAAACCTTGAGTTCCGCTGTGGGCAGGTCACACTACCGAGCCCCGGAAATGATTGAAGGGAAGCGGTATAACGCCTCAGTGGATATGTTCGCCCTGGGGGTCTGCATTTACCGAATGTTGTGCGGCTCCTTCCCATTCAGAATTCCGAAAACTTGTAGGTCTGATATGATCGATGAGCGGAAGCGTGGGCTCATGTTTGACGGAAACGAATGGAAAACCGTTTCCGCAGAAGCCCAAGATTTTGTGAAGTCTTTGCTTGACCCGGTCTGGCAGAATCGACCCACAGCCACAGCAGCGATGGAAAGCCGGTGGCTTTCTATGGATACAGCCCTGTGTCCTATTGGCCAAAATGAATCTGTTGCTTCCGAGACTTCCAGCCATCCAGCGGCAGAAGCTTCCGATGGCGCAGCGGATGAAGGGATACCCAGTGACTCCTCATTATCCCATCAGAAAAACTGCATTGACGCCCTTCTGGAATCGTACCAACCACAGTTATCACCGTTTATGCAGCGCTTTCTACGGCCGCTTACGAGCGAAACCTCGGTGGAATCTCCAGTGGACGCCTACAAAAGCATCTTTCAAAGCTATGGCAGATCTGCCAATAGCGATTTGCCACACTCGAAATCGCGACATGGCACTTCAGATCCGTTAATGTGACAAAGCCAATGACCACTCTCTTTTGTAAAAATACCTCTTGAATTTACCAAACTCTTCTAGTTGTAGACCATCATCATGACACTGTATGTTGATATTCTTTGTGCGTTGAATGTAACACTTCGCGTGTTCATTCATCGCCCCCCTCCATGATTGTTTTACAATCCAAATAATCATGTGAATGATGGCGGTTTAAAAGAATGATCTCTAGCGCCTCGGAGACGTTCGAATCACTTTTTATACATAGTTTTTATTCTCGAGTTAAGAAACCCGAAAAGTGAGGTAAGAAACAATGAGCTTGATCTGCGGGCGGGGGTTTTCAGTCATTCCAATTCGCTAATTTCGAGTCGCATCACGGTGTTGGTCGTCTTCTGCATGACAAACAGAAGGTATGAAGGGCGATTCGTCTCAGGTAATCTGTATCGACTTTCATCTTTTTGCGGTCGACTGCATGAGCGATCAACCTTTAAAAGCGCACAATTTTGTTAAGGCTAAAAGTGGTATTCATTGGGCAGTTATGCTACTAGTGCAAAAGACGACAAACGGAAAGTAATGCATACCAAAGTGGTAATTGCGGGGATTTACAGTGCGTTTCAAAAACATATCCTTTTACAAAAACTGCGCCAAAAAGGCATTTCCCGTACTGTAGAGCACATTTCACAACAAATAAAAACCAGTTAGTCAATAACACTTTAAAAAGTATATCTTTTATACAATCATTAGCTCAATTATGGCTCGTGGCGCACCTCTGACACGCTCTGAACAGCTGAAAATCATGAAATTAGTAGGTCAGGGTATGATTCCAGCAGATATAGCCCGAAAACTCAAGCGCAGCCCAAAAACAATCAGCAACTTCATCAAAACCCCCGCTACATACCGAAAAAAGCGTTCAACTGGCCGTCCTACGTCATTATCCCCGGCCGATAAGCGTTTAATTAAGGGAAAACTATGCCGTAACACTTCATCTTGCGGAAAAATTGTCAAAAATCTAAATTGGCCTCTATCAAGATTTACAATATGACGTGAAGTCAACCGTCAAAATTTGTTGAAGTACACAAAAATGAGGAAAACGTTTTGTTAAAAGAAAAACACAAGAAAATCGAGTTGAATGGTGTGCTAAAAAGGCTTATTGGAAAACGGAATGGAATAATGTTATCTTTTCCGACGAAAAAAAGTTTAACTTTAATGGTCCAGATTGCTTTAAAGTTTATTGACATGATCTACGAAAAGAAAAGAAAGAATTTGTGACCAGGCATTCAGGAGGCGCATCAGTAATGGTTTGGGCTGGAATCTCTACGAAAGGAGCAACTGATATGGCTTTTGTTGAAACTACAATGACTTCTAAGAAGTATTCTGAGGTTCTAGAGAACTATCTTTTACCTTTTGCATACTATAGGCACGGAGAAGAATTCATTTTTCAACGAGATAATGCACCTGTGGATGAGTCTAATTCTATGAAACAGTGGTTCAATAGTCTAAATATGTCGGTTATGGAATGGCCTTCGCGCTCTCCTGACCTCAACCCTATCGAAAACATTTGGGGAATGTAGACCTGAATAGTTTATGGGCAAGGAAGGCAATTTGATACAGATTTTGACCTAAAAATTTGTATCAAAGATTGCTGGGAAAGGATTTACTGTAATTATATCAATCCTTTTATAGAATCAATTCCAAAGCGTTGTACAAGTGTTATACAGGCTAAAGGAGCAAAAATAAACTACTGAACTCGCCTTAGAATAAAAAGGATGCAATAAAGGTTATGTTTTTGAAACAGTTTTTTTACTTGAAATTTTTTTTCACACTGATTTTGTTAGTTTTGCTGTAGCCAAAACGTCGATTTTTGGAAAATTTGCGCGAGGGATATGATTTTGAAACAGACTTTATAAGTGGTTTGTGGGTATGGATCAGGCCCGTACTCTTGACTTACTGACTATCCTCTTTTTGGGGTGACTTATAACCGAATGACTTGAAAAGCGTCAGACTAGTCACAAACTAAACATTTTGCGTGTTGTTTGTGTGGGTTTGTCAGTTCAGCAAATAGAAAGTGGTCTGAAAACAATTTCCTTTCACACTACAAGACAAAACATGGAAAAAAGTTGAAGACAGTTGAACGCTTATTTGCAACTAATTCTAACAAACTTTTTATCTGTACTTCACTACAGAAGGAAGAAAAGCGGATGGTTCAAGTAGAAGAACAGATCAGTATCTGGAATTTTTTCTTAAGCAACAATGGTGAGTCCGGAAGTACAAAACAAAAGTCCGGGACATCCCTGATCGTCCCCAAACATATGCAATCTGTTGCAGTCACACTGTTTGCGTGTGAAAGTCAGACTCCAACCTCAAAGATGACATTTTCTCTTCTCCAAGATCTGGTGGATGTTTTTGGTAGACGTCTGCAGAATGCCAGCAAGAAAAAAGAATAATGTGATGCTTTTTAACTGCTACAGTGCGACTTGTCATATTCTGAAAAACTCGGTAGCAGAGGCCAAGACCTGTTGTTTGACAGTAGATGCATGGAGGGCTGCTTTTGGTGCTCCTATTCTTGGCATGACATGACACTACGTGAATGCAATGTAGAAACAACTCTTCTCTGTTCCTATTGCAACGTATAGTATGTCGTCAGAAAGCAAAAAAGCTGAGAAACTGTGTTCTACCATAAAAGTAATTCTTGCGCGAAATTCTGTTGTGGGATGTGAAAACATCAGATTGCATACTTTTACCAGCTATGAAGAGGCATCCACAGCGCTAGCGGTTGATCTATTGACAAATTACGTTCGTTTTGTTGTTCATTAATTGGTCTTGGTGGTGAAAGATGTGTTCGAACCGGGCACTGCGGGAGTGAAGTACTCGAAACATGTGAAAAAAGTGATTTTGTACCTCATTTATCATCCTAAAGCTGCACAGGTATTTGTAAGGAAAAAACTCGAGATGGGCGATTGCCAAGATGAGATCAACCGCCTGAAGCGCCCGAAACATGGTATATCTACAAAATGGAAATTCCGCTTGGCTGAAATGTCATTCTTTTTGTGGAGAATAAAAGGCGATTTCTACTGGTCGAGAAGAACTAAACATTTCAGCTGAAGTCCTTCCCAGATTGTCTACTGAGCAGCAAGGTTTGTTTGTAGATTATATCGCTGTATTGTCATAGGCTCGTCGAGTTTCCCGTCAACTTGAGACCGCCAAGAAGGTGAAAATGTTTTGTGCACCACGGCTGCTTCACGAACTGTATGAGACAGTCGAAATTATGTCCGGTAACATGGTTTAAATCAATACTGCCAGGCAAAATGTAGTATTCTATTATGTCGGGGAATCCGATAGGTTGTTTTTTCGCAAAGTTGCGGTTGGAACTCATAAATGAGTGTTATCATCAGCATTGTGATATGAAACGGCATCCCGCATAGGATGCCTAGAGGCAGAATGTCTTAGTGGAACACGTGGCCTCATGGGTCGAGTGGCTTACCACGGCGCGCGCATAGTTGCGACCCTTCCTAGGGGAATGCCATATTGGCAACGGCGCATGTAGTGGCCATCCACGAGAAGGGCTTTACTACCCTTTGTAGCTAGACGACCATTAGGGACCATACCCATACAGTGGTTTGGCTAAGTGGCTGACCACTGGGTATTATTTATATATTTATTTGGGCACTCACCCTGGTACACAGTATATAGTGTACCAGAGGTGAGCGGCGACTCCAAATAAAGGAGACAACATGGGCATCATGACTATTCTGTTCCTCGCTTAGGATTCCTGAACCGGAGATCCGGACGAGCTATAATAGATAGTCAGCCCCCAACCACTTCACGAGCCGCCTCGTACCTACGTTCCATCAACGTTTTACAGTTGCACTGTTCACCCTCGCTGGCGAGTAGTGGCCTTACACCCCACTTCCAGCTCGCTGGTGTTGTAGCTCTACCACCCCTTTTCCTTCGCCGCAAGCGACCCATCGGCAGTCTGAACGCTGTCGCAGGTGTCTACTCTCTCCGTTAGAGCGGATACTACACAAAATCTCAACCTCTTTGGACATGGACACATCAAGGATGATAATATGATACTCTTATCTACACTAACACGTGAATCCGTCGCCATTACAGATCAAGCACTGGATCAAGCCCGCACTTGTCGTTTACAGAAATTCCTTTCTCGCTCTCTGGCTTTGAACTTTTCAAACGTATTACAGCAGCGTCTGGAAACAATTTGGAAACATGTATATGGTACAGCTGCTTTACGGTCTGCAAGTGGAACAGACAGTGTTACTGACCCATTCCGGCATACAAAAAACCATCGAAGAGTGGTTTTATTTCATAATGCTGCACTCCGTGATGTTAAAGAGTACTGTGTCGATTTTTGAGGTGGGATGAAGAACGACCAATCATCCTACTTAGACATGCTGTATCAAGTTGTAATTTGAAAATCCTTTGAACTTGAAATCGCTCTGAGTGAAACCGCTTCACAACAAGTTGTCATTCTTAAACATTTTCACAAATTGATGCGAAGATCGTTGAAAAAGATTGGATGTCGAGCTCCAAGTGAGGTGCTCGAGTATTGAAGAGAAGATAATGGACACAATGGACTTCTTAGTGCTATACCACTCCATGCATTTTCGAGAGCAACACTTTCGTCGCAAGCATCATCAGCCTCCGCGGAGCGCCTGTTCAGGATTTAGGACGCCGAAAAGAGAGAAAATGACAGTCGTTGATGACTGGTACCCTTGAGATGACAGAAACAATTCCTGTGTTGGTTTAAAGATGAGGTCCTGAGCATCTCAGTGAGACAAAACGGCTTGCTGCATCCTATCGCAAACAATTTCAAGCAGCTTTTACAGGTTGTAGCACTTGAAGTCCAGTGGCAGAACAGCATGACAGACGTCACTGACTGGAGCAGAAAAAGGTGTGACTAGTGCGGTAGACAAAATAAAAATAGTCAGTCATGAATACACCCCTGGTGTGGACTGCGTTGTTCGCTTGAACGTGACAGCAGACTTTGCGACCTTCGTCGAAGTGCAGGTTTAGTCTTCTAACGTCATTTTTTCCGAGGTTCTACATTGCTTTATCTGGAAATATCGATCTTTTCGCCTAAATATGTGACTTTAAGTTCACTACAAGGAAAATCTTTCTATCATAGTACGTAGTACGATGAGTTGTTCTGTATACCGACAGATCTTTACTTTTACTTCAATAACACCTAGGGCATCACAACACAAGTCGAGATCACTTCGTCTATTTATTGATAATCGTCGCGAGGTGCTTTTATGTCATCTTTCGTTGTTATATGGAAATTAAATGTCGAGATTGTTATGTAACTGTGACAAATTTTCTTCCAGATAATACTGAAGCGTGGAAGATGCAATTATATTGTTACTTATATTTCCAAGTAAGATCCACCAGCCAGCCATCGTATAATTGCGGATAATTGCCGCAATAGGCAGATTTTAACGATTCATAGAAGGATCATGTGGGCACCATCTTTTGATTGTGATGCGGTAGGCCAAACATGACACTTAAATCGGCGGGGATAAAGCTTTTTCACAACTAAAACGTCCGAAAAGATGAATATGATATAAGTATTTCGAAATAAACGTCTTTTTCTTCTTAATCTTGTTGAAACGGCGCGCAGCCAAACATTTATGGCAATAGTTAGTAGAAGTCGCACTCCCTGGCTGCAGGTTAGGCACTGCGGATCTGTAACGATTTCTTCAGCCTTCGCATTTCTGCGTCAGCCATAAGCAGGCGTGTACAATCCTTCAAGGCTTTCCGAGGGGAGATAAAAACAGAACGATATGCTTTCCTTCTATACCCGAAGCTGGGCTTTTGCAGGAAAGGTCACGCGGCACCACTTGCGGCAGCTTTCTGTTCAGTTCTAGATCGCAAATCGCCACCAAGTCTTGACAACCGTCACAGGCTTCTCACTCTGTGGGGGTTTTCTAGACAGATCTGTGGAGGAGCAACGATTACAATTGAGTTCTGTAAGCCGCCAGGGCTTGAGGTATCTTTCAGACGCCACGTGGACTGGCCGGCTTCAGCTGGACATATTTAGATTTTTATTTTATTTTATTTAGTGTGATAGAATTGCCTTACAGTGCAAGGGAGATCCCACCGCCTCGCCATTGATATTTATTTGGCTATAGTGACGCTTCTCCCTTAGAATCAGGTAGGAACCCTTAGGATACTAAATTCTCCTCTTTGATACATTAGTTCCACCAATTGGTCTTCAAGCCATCGTTTTCGTAGTGCCGACCTGTAGGGCTACGCAGTAAACGCCCGCCCATTTCACCGAGTACTCTGAGAGTGCAACAGTCAAGGATACGGACCTTAGGACCCGCTCTACCACGCTATCTCAAGTTGAGACCAGTACGCTGACCCACCAGTCGTTGTGTTACATTTTGGTCTCCCGTATTAGAATTCCTTAGGAATAATTTAGCTGATCACTGAAAAAAAGAATTATACGGATTCTAGACTTTGGTTTAATTCCCCAACGGACCAGAAGTACAGAAGCAACCGCCATTATGGATGCAGGAAACACACCCAACCGACCAGACCATAAAACTCCTACGGAAGGACAAGTTGCGACTACAACGCCGACCATGTCGCCTGACTGTAAGGTTCGTACCGTTAGCGACCACAGGAGCACGAGAAGGCAGCCGCAGGAAGTACTGACTCCCGCGGACAACCCTGAAATTATTCGCCGAGAAGAACCCACGATGACAGCTCGTTTACGAGAACGTCTCACCAGGGCCACCTTTAGGCCAGGGACACCCCAAGGAGAACCCCACTAGACGGAAGGAATTAGAGAGAACATGCCCGCAGGGCTTGCCGACCTTCTCTGGCCCCGTCTCCGTGAGCCCTGCTCAGCCCATGTGGATTCCGTTGTGGACATGCGACTCGCTAAAGCGATCGCTGACCAGACGGATTATCTCATTACGCGAATCGTCCTCAAGGTCATGGAGTCTGAGATAATCATAGACTTCCTCCTTCAGACCGTTCAAAAAGCAGTCACCAGCCAGTCAGGCAATACGGTCCCTAGGACAACTCCACAAGTCAACCATCCGGATTCCATATGGCAACCCCCTACCGAACCCGCAGGAGTGGCAGTATTACCCGCCCCTGGCCGGGAACACCATCAGAAAAATCCAATGGAAAGACAATCTAAGAGCACAGGAGAGGTTCCGCGTCTAAGAGAGAGACAGAATACCCTACCCAAAGGACAATATGAGGTACAGCGACCTCAGGGCTCCATCGGATCTGATAGAAAGATCGATCCTTTAGGTCGCCATTCCGCTGGAAAGAAAAGAAATAACCGCAGGAGAAAGAAGAAAAAAAGGAGTAAAAGAAGAGACAATTCGGACACGAGGGATTCCGAATCGGCCTCGACCGAAACGACCGACTCGGAAGTGATTGAGGCTGCCGTTAGAGGCCTCAAAGCACTGACAACCACAAACAAGCCTTTCTTTATGGTTCTAGACTACCGTAATTACCGGCTGGGCGACAGGACGGCGAAATATTCTGGTCCTGGGGCTCGAAGAGTCGCCAAATGAGCCAAACGGATGCAACTGACCATTACGGACAAGTTCTCTGGTTCCGGTCCCATTTCTGTCATTAGGTTTCTTATGTTGTTCCGTACAGCCTGTGCTCAGAACGGTGTCCACAAGGGCGCCATTCTGTACTTTTTCCAGTTCTTCCTCACAGGGCAGGCACGTGACCGAGTGGTTTGGAAGATGTCTGGCACAACTGACATCGTGGATACTCAAGACCGTGAGCTCCTCAGGTCATACCGTCAGGTTGTTCATTGCCTCTTGGAAAATTACGCCACGGATGACGTTATAATGGACGCCCATCAAAAAGTAATATCCTTTAGGAAGAGCTCCGAAATGACCGAATCGGCTTTCGCCGACGACCTATGGAAGAAGGCTTACCGATGTGGAATCCTATTCCCCGAAGGACGGCTTAAACTTCATTTCATCACGGGATTACTCCCTGCCATTCGGACACATGTACGAAACTACCACACGCAAAACCCACAATACTCCTTCCGGAGGCTCGTCACGTATGCCAAAGGTTATTGCAAAACCTACAGGACTTCCAGGCGCAACGCTGATATATCCAGAGGAAACGCAACTCCATTGCGTAAACCCAACCAAGCCCATTTGGTTAGCTCCATGGAATCGGACATGGGATCATCACTCCGGTATGCCGACTCGGGAGATGTCCTCACGGTTAGTTTCAGTGCTTCTCCGTCTGGGCCCCGACCATATACCTCCCAGGGAACTGCGGCGACCACTGGACCACCCACACCCAAGTATTCCCCCTTTCCACCCCGCAAGGACGTGTTTGTTCGCTCCCTAAGGACCTGCTTCCTCTGCTTTTAAATTATACAACCTTGTGAATGCACGAGGTATCTGCCTGAGGACGCACGAAAAAACACCCTATCCTTAAGGGAAGAGAATCACCGGGGGCGGCGATCCGAAGGAATGTTTAACAGGTCACATGAACGAGCCACAAGAACACCTGGAAGCTCCCGCTATGCCACCTCTCCGGATACCCTGATGAAAACCACAAAGTTCCACGCCCTTGTAGACCCTACGGACGAGCTCAAAGGAGAACCCCATCCTCAGGAAGAAACAGAAACTCCATCGAAAAACGCTGTGATGGTCGATTTGAGGCAAATAATCCCTCTTTTAAGTCCATGCCTAAACCAATTGGACGGTCAGGGGCGAAAGAGCTCTTCACCTCCCAATACAAACCACAGCCATTGGACAACTCAGAATGGACTAGAATTGGGAGACAGTGAGGGCCCGTCTGAATGCTCAGGAAGGAAAATTATAAAGTTTGGGTAACCATGAGACTACGTTCCAACAGCTCCTGAGTGGCAATAGCAGTATTGGACACAGGCGCTGGTCCCAATATTGTTCATTCTAGGCTACTCCCATTTGGTTGGGAAATTTTCGTTCAGGCAAGGAAGACCCCCAGGATTACCGACGCATCACGTAGACCACTGGATATTAAAGAGATAGTGCCACTTTGCATGCACATAGGACGATTAAAATTCCGCACGTGGTTCCTTGAAAGTCCTAATTTGGGGGCTGCCGCAATCCTAGGGACCTCCTTCATCGATCATTACGTTAAGGTCATTTATCCGGGCCTTTGGAAAGTCACATTTTATCGCAAACCTTCCATCTCCATAATTGATTCCGCCCCATGGCCAGAATTTAACCGCAAACGAGCAGTTATCTCCGAAGATACTAAGCCCAATTAGGTTCGCTTGTCGAAGGCCATAACGATTCTCCCGATGACCCAGATCACCGTATCGGTCCATTCCGAGTCCTAAGGTCTCGTGGCGATAAAAAATCACCCGAAAACGGTTCTGAAGCACCTCACCTTCATGGCCAATGGAGTAATGGACATACGCACCAACAGACCCTTCTTGGTCACGATCAGCAACTTCCGAGATAAACACGTACGATTACCTAAAGGTACAGTGATTGGCATCACCCTACCTGCCCCTGTGGCCATTATGGAGGCCTAATTGGATAGCTTTTCAACTACAACTCCCGACGAGGACGTCGAATCTTGGGAGGGGATAGTCGCTATCGGCGCAAAATTTGAATCCTATAGACCCCAGGTAATTGATCTCCTCAGGAAATGCCAGATCATGTGGTGAGGTAGATTGGGAAACATCAGAGCCACTACACACCGCATTGACCTTCAGGACGATGCTAGAACACAGTTCCAGCACCCATACCGTACAAGCCTGAAGGGTATGAAAATGTTGCAGACCAGATGAACAAAATGCACAAAGCTCACGTCATAGAGCCGACGCCTCCTAGCCAATCCGAATGGGCAAGTCTGCTTGTCCTCGCGACTAAGAAGGATAACTCCGTCAGATTCTGTGTCGACTATAGGAAGCTGAACGCAGTAACCAAGAGGGACTCACACCCGATACCCCGTATGGATGACTGTCTAGATTCCTGAGGTGAAGCAGCCGTATTCACCACACTGGTCGCTAATTCGGGATATTAGCAAATCCCTATGGATGAGGATACGAGAGCGCTGACAAACTTCACCACCCACGAAGGTCTGTTCAGATTTACTCCTATACCCTTTGGTTTAAGGAATGCGCCAGCGACCTTTCAACGAATAGTGGACATCATACTGTCCAAACTGAAATGGAAATTCGCGCTGGTCTATTTGGATGACGTAATAACATTCTCACGGACCGTGAAGGAACACCTTCGCCACGTGAAGACGGTGCTAAAATCCTACAGGACGCCGGAGTAACACTGAAACTCCGCAAATGCGCCTTCTTTCAGGCCTAGGTGGACCATCTCGGTCATGTCGTCCTCCCAGGAAAGTTAAAGGTAACCAAACAGACCCTGGATGCGATCTGTCAGGCAAAACCTCCCAGAACCCACACGGAACTACGATCCTCTTTGGGCATGTGCAATGTCTACCGAGGTTTCGTCCAAGGATTTGCTAAAATGTCGGCCCCTCTCAACGCAATGTTGAAGAAGGAAACACCTTCGGAGTTTGAATGCCTTACCGAAAACCAATATCAGGCATTTCAGACCCTAAAGGACAAATTGCTAAACCCACTCATACGGGCTTTACCAAAACCCAATAGGCCCTTTGTCCTGAATACAGACGCCTCTGATGTCTAAGTGGGATGTGCCCTGCTACAGGAACAGGAGTTACCGAGAGACTATCAACCTATTGGATACTAGAGCAGAACGCTCACCAGCGCGGAGCGAAACTACAGTACTACCGAAAAGGAATGTCTCGCCATAGTATGGTCGGTATTAACACTCCGACCATACCTCGAGGAAACTAGGTTCACCATTAGGACAGACCACGATTTAACTCCGCTGCTTACTCAATATGACCGATGCATCAAGTCCACTCGCTCGTTGGTGCCTTAGGCTGTCAGAGTAAGACTATGATATAACCTATAGGCAAAGCATCAAGCACCAGGCAGCAGATGCCCTGTCGCGAATCATTTCCGACGGAACCGATGACACCTCATTGGAAGACCTCATTCCTACTCCCTTCGCAGATGATGGACCTCAGGATAATACGGAAACGGGTTACCTTATGGGTACGGTCAACGTGGATGATCCTGAGGTAGAGAAGAATAAAGTCTAATTATTGGACTGGGAGACAGTACCACCCAAATCGACACCGGCTCAGGTTAATGTAATAACCCCAAAGGAAAAAAGCTCCTCCCTATAACTATTAAGGAACTCCTAGAGGCGCAGGTCGAAGACGAGTACTGCAAAGAAACAGCCCAATTGCTAGGAACACCTGAATAAATATTCGACTACGACCGATTCGGACTATTGTGTCGCCGCGCACCTCTAGATGACGCACTCCAACGGATAGTATCAAGGTCATTAAGGGCGCAATTCCTATACCTCGCCCATTTCCCTCGCTTAGCTGCTCACCCTGGAGGCCGACGAATGTACCAGACCCTAAGGAAGTTCTTCTCCTGGCCACTAATGGCGCCAAAGCTATGGCAAACCGCACAGAACTGCACTTCGTGCGCACAAATACGAGGGTCTCGCGCCAACCATCGGGACAAATTGAAACTTTTCCCTGCCGGAGGCCCGATGGAATTCGTCGCAATGGATATACTTGGACCTTTGCCCAAGTCGTCTTATGGGAAACAGTTCGTCTTGGTAATAACCGATAGGTTTACCAAACTTAGCCGAGCCCTACCTCTAGGAAGGACAACAGCCGCTGATGTCGCCACAGCATTCTTGTCTCATCGGGTATATCTCTATGGCATGCCACTCTACCTCATCACGAATAATGGCAGTCAGTTTGTATCCAAATTGTTTTCGAACGTTTCTGCTACCTTAGGTATCAAACATGTAACCACAACAGCATACCACACGCAAACCAATGGTCAAGGCAAACGCTTCAACCGCACCGTTCTGGAACAATTGGCACACTATTTATAGGATCACCAAGTGGACTCGCACGACTACGTTGAACCACTTGTTTCTCCCTACAACACGCAATTACACGCTTCGATGGGGACAACAACTTTTGATTTAACTCTAAGGAGATCACCACCGCCGATAGATATTGACCTTTAGGAGTTCACTTTACCCCAGGACATAACCGAAGGGATGTCTCCTACTCAGGCGAAGCGCTACCCGCGCTGACGCATAGACAGCATTATCCAGTCGGCTAGAGCTGTACTGAGCAAATCCCAACGGCGCTACAAGGTCAAATTCGACAATTCCGTCTGAAACACACCTACTTTTGGGAAAGGATAATTGGTTTACCTGTACTGGCCACCGAAAGACAGTGATGAACTCGAGGAGACCACGCGGAAACTCCTACCCCGCTCGACGGGACCATATAAACTCCTTAAGGCCAGTCAACACACAATTACGATAGTAATTGACAGCCTACAGGACACCATGTCTATTGATCGGGTGACATGAGCTCCGAGTTCCTCCGGACCATCAATGTCCTGGGCGCTTGGCCCAACGGTATCAACACGACCTCCGGTCGAGGCTCAAGTCCTCACAGCTTCTAATACAATGTCCGCGGACCTGAAAATACCCATGGACCCATTAGTCAACGCCAATGACGATGACCCATCTCTCCCGACCGAGTCCGATGGATTCACCCCTCTGGACCACACTTCCCTTCCGGAGGAGGAATACCAACAGGAATACATTATTGAACGAATAATCTCCGCCGGTCGAGGAAAAGATAAGATAATGTGCTATCGCGTCCGTTGGTTTGGCTACTCCACTGAAGAAGACACTACGCAAAAGCCTCAGACCATTCCGGCGAATTTTATCGCTTGCTACTGGCGCAAAATCGGCAGCACTGAGCGCAGAGTTCAGGAGGGGGCAGCCCTTGGCCCGAAGAATATCATAACGCCTCCTAAAACGCCTCTCGATACTCCTCCAAACACGAAAAATTGCCGTAGCTTCCGAATCAGGTAACAACGTCAGTCCTCAGGCGTCACCTGAGAACGACCTGAGAAGTTCTAAAGATTCGGACGCCGTCTCGGGGCACGCAAGTTGGGGGAAGTCTGGAGAAACTTTGGGAAAGCAGAAGCATTACTTTATTTGACTAACTTTCAGACACCTAACAGCCCTCGCCATGACCTCAAGGTTCGCAAATGCGCTCCAAACACCAATACGACTCTCCGCAGAGGCGCATGAGTAACTCGGTCGTCCTCATTGGAGCCTGCAGGAGCGAAAATGGGGCAGGGATGAACCGAGGGTCCCCTTGTATCAATAGGGCCAGCACCAGCGAGTTGAGGACGCTTCTGCGGCGGAGATTCATCTGAAGAACTATTGTCACCCTCGGGTGCCCCGCAGTCGCTCTAATTTAGACCATACCGGGCACCCAAGTCGGCAGTAACCCTCTGGGACATCATTTGTGCATTGTGCCGCAGGAGATTGACCATAGCGGTCTTCAGGTCTTCACCCTGGTTGAGATTCGAGGCGTAGCGCGCCGAGCGACGCACCCAGGAGCAAGCTTCTCTCAGGACTGTCGCAATTTCCATAGAGGCAGTAATGCCAAGGGTACGGCAGACATGACGACGATCCGCGGCTGCAGCCGTGACCGAAGCTGAAAAATGCAGCAATGGGGAGGACTGCGCGATGTAGAAGCCAGCAGTGGACGTCTGAGCCATCGGATCACCTATAGGACTAGCAATTTCGACAGTAACCTCTTCAGGAGGGATGTCCATTTGAGCGACGGGAGGCCCATGTGAGAGTTCATCCTGAGGAGCAGCGACTGGAGGAGCTGGAGGAGGGGAGGCGGTGGGCAACACAACATTGGACTCGACCGGAGGATCGACGCCCTCCACGGGTAAGATGGAGGAATCTTCACCGAAGTAGTTTCCATCGGACATACCAGCAGGAACCACCGGTGTGGCTTCCAAATCAGGCTCGAAGCACAGTGAATTGAGACCAACGGCCTTCGGGTAATAGTCGGGCACATGACGCCTCGGAATGTCCGATTTTTGATTCCTCAAAGGCTTGGCAGGATGGCCACAAGTGTCATTCTAACCCTGTGAATGTAGCGGAATCGGCGTGAACGAGTCGGTATCGTGTTCATAACAAAAGAACCCGGGAGTCTCGCTCCACTCCACCTGTAGAACATGATCCCAAAGGGCTTTGGCCTCTTCGACAGCGATCTGGGTCCCATGGACGATGTTCTGGATGCCCAGGCTTTTTAGGAGAGGGATCATGATGTCCGGAAGCGGGACAAGACGAGCTCGAGGACTGGGTATGTGTTCGTCGGTCCATACCCTCCAATCGTCCGAACGGACACTACCACGGCCTCTTTACTTTGTCGTATCGAGGAAGGGCATAAGGGACATCACGACGAACTCAACGAAGTGTACCTGCCAGGACAACCAAGACCTTCGGTCATTGTCGTTGCCCATGAGCTGGGAAGAATGATACGTGACTACAGATGGAGTGGGAATAAAAAGGGTTGCCGAAAAACGCCAGTAGAGGGCCCATTGGTTCTCATCCACGCGGAGAAGCGAGAGATATAACGGAGGACGTTTTTCTGCGCTCATGCCGTGAAACTCCACCTGGTTCCAATAGAAGACGAACCCCAGGGATTGACCCAAACGACCATCGGGCTCATGCATCTCGTTCCGAGAGACCCTATTGTACATCTAAAACAGGCGGTCATACGGCGGTAGGGAAGCACATGAGCGCCAAAATGTTGTGATGCGCCGGAGTAAATCTCACGTGAGGCGACATGAAGTCCTCGTATAGGTCCGGAAAGAGTTTATTCACCCTGAACTGGTACTCGGCTTCCTCTTCACAACAGACTTACTGCATGTCCGTTTGGATGAGGGGGCGACGGCGCGTCGCCGAACGCGGATCGACAGCACGATGCAATCAACGGTTATACCACGAGACGCTGCGCGCATTCTTACTGCCGCTCCGGAAATCGGGGATCTTAGCGAACCTCCGGGCGTCGACGAACAGATGAAAAAACGTCTGGTATTCTTGCACAGAAGAAGGCAGAATGGCATGACGCACGGCTCGCGGATTTCGTCCGATGGTATGGTCATAGCGGTCTCCGGGGCGCTCATAAGTCACTTGTTATGCCGAAGAGCTCCTCGCTTGGTTGTTCGAAGCCATAGCGCCGCTGTTCACAGATTCGTCCGCCGGAAAATGAATACGGGAACCGATGGAAGCGACAATATTCGGAGGGATAGTGGCACATCCGACGGGCTTATGAGGCGAGTTCGGCATCGCGCACGAACAATAGAGCAATACCACGACGGGAAGGAGGGAAGATGAAACCGAATCGGTCAGGATAACCGACGTGATCCCGAATGGACGAAGCGCGCGCCATGGTTCACGGCGGACGACGCGCGTAGGGTCACGAAAGAAATGGCGAATGATAGGAAAAGCGGCAAGGACCCTTCCCTCCCTGGTGCGCGTACAGTACATTACATGAATTAATTACCGACCTGGCGCCAAGGTTCAGATCATATGCACTGGTTCCCCCGAGGATGGTGGCGATACGACGCCCCGTTGCGCCCACTGGTAACGATAGCAACAAACCCCCCGATTGGTCATAAGACGCCGACATGTCGGACACGGCACCGCTCGTGTCCAGGCCACTAGGACGCTGAGGATTATGACGTTCTGACCCCGAAGGCAAGATTGGAGGTTCACCTGTAGGTCCAATTAGAGCCAGACCCCCAGGAAGGTGTGAGGCAATTTGGAATTCGCCGTGACGGTCGAATCCTAAGAAGGGAGATATGTGAAGAACCAAGGATTAAGGCTGAGTATTGTAAGCCGCCAGGGCCTGAGGTATCTCACAGATGCCACGTGGACTGGCCAACCTCAGCTGTACTCGTGTAGATTATTATTATTTTTAATTAGTGTAATATATTAGCATTACAGTGCCAGGGAGATCCCAGCGCCTTGCCATTCCTTTGTCTTGGCTCGAGTGACGCTTCTCCCTTAGAGTAAGGTAGGCACCATTAGAATACTAAATTACCTCCTTTGGTACATTAGTTCCACCAATTGGTCTTCCAGCTATCGTTTCCGTAGCTCCAACTTGTAGGACTACGCAGTAAACGCCACCCCATTGCACCAAGTACTCTGGGAGTGCCGCCGACAAGGATACGAACCTTAGAACCCGCTCTAAAACGCTACTCCAGTTTGAGACCAGTACGCTGACCTACCAGTCATTTCATTACAGCTATGCCGGTGTGGTTACATGTTTGATACCTGAGATAGCACAAACGGGCGAAAAGAATTTGGATACAAACTGGCTGCCATTATCCGCAAGGAGGTAGAGTGGCATGCCATAGAGATATACCCTGTGGGACAAGAATTCTGTGGTGACATCCGCGGCTGTTGTCCTTCCTAGAGGTAGGGCTCGGCTAAGTTTGGTAAACCTATCGGTTATTACCAAGACGAACCGTTTCCCATAAGACGACTTGGGCAAAGGTCCAAGTGTATCCATTGCGACGAATTCCATCGGGCCTGAGGCAGGGAAAAGTTTCAATTTGGCCCGATGGTTGGCGCGAGACCCTTGTATTTGTGCGCACGAAGTGCAGTTCTGTGCGGTTTGCCATAGCTTTGGCGCCATTAGTGGCCAGGAGAAGAACTTCCTTAGGGTCTGGTACATTCGTCGGCCTCCAGGGTGACCAGCTGAGCGAGGGAAATGGGCGGGGTATAGGAATTGCGCCCTTAATGACCTTGATACTATCCGTTGGAGTGCGTCATCTAGAGGTGCGCGGCGACACAATAGTCCGAATCGGTCGTAGTCGAATATTTATTCAGGGGTTCCTAGCAATTGGGCTGTTTCCTTGCAGTACTCGTCTTCGTCCTGCGCCTCTAGGAGTTCCTTAATAGTGATAGGGAGGAGCTTGTTTCCTCTGGGGTTATGACATTAACCTGAGCCGGTGTCGATTTGGGTGGTACTGTCTCCCAGTCCAATAATTAGACTTTATTCTTCTCTACCTCAGGATCATCCACGTTGACCGTACCCATAAGGTAACCCGTTTCCGTATTATCCTGAGGTCCATCATCTGCGAAGGGAGTAGGAATGAGGTCTTCCAATGAGGTGTCATCGGTTCCGTCGGAAATGATTCGCGACAGGGCATCTGCTGCCTGGTGCTTGATGCTTTGCCTATAGGTTATATCATAGTCTTACTCTGACAGCCTAAGGCACCAACGAGCGAGGGGACTTGATTCATCGGTCATATTGAGTAAGCAGCGGAGTTAAATCGTGGTCTGTCCTAATGGTGAACCTAGTTTCCTCGAGGTATTGTCGGAGTGTTAATACCGACCATACTATGGCGAGACATTCCTTTTCGGTAGTACTGTAGTTTCGCTCCGCGCTGGTGAGCGTTCTGCTCTAGTATCCAATAGGTTGATAGTCCCTCGGTAACTCCTGTTCCTGTAGCAGGGCACATCCCACTTAGACATCAGAGGCGTCTGTATTCAGGACAAAGGGCCTATTGGGTTTTGGTAAAGCCCGTATGAGTGGGTTTAGCAATTTGTCCTTTAGGGTCTGAAATGCCTGATATTGGTTTTCGGTAAGGCATTCAAACTCCGAAGGTGTTTCCTTCTTCAACATTGCGTTGAGAGGGGCCGACATTTTAGCAAATCCTTGGACGAAACCTCGGTAGACATTGCACATGCCCAAAGAGGATCGTAGTTCCGTGTGGGTTCTGGGAGGTTTTGCCTGACAGATCGCATCCAGGGTCTGTTTGGTTACCTTTAACTTTCCTGGGAGGACGACATGACCGAGATGGTCCACCTAGGCCTGAAAGAAGGCGCATTTGCGGAGTTTCAGTGTTACTCCGGCGTCCTGTAGGATTTTAGCACCGTCTTCACGTGGCGAAGGTGTTCCTTCACGGTCCGTGAGAATGTTATTACGTCATCCAAATAGACCAGCGCGAATTTCCATTTCAGTTTGGACAGTATGATGTCCACTATTCGTTGAAAGGTCGCTGGCGCATTCCTTAAACCAAAGGGTTTAGGAGTAAATCTGAACAGACCTTCGTGGGTGGTGAAGTTTGTCAGCGCTCTCGTATCCTCATCCATAGGGATTTGCTAATACCCCGAATTAGCGACCAGTGTGGTGAATACGGCTGTTTCACCTCAGGAATCTAGACAGTCATCCATACGGGGTATCGGGTATGAGTCCCTCTTGGTTACTGCGTTCAGCTTCCTATAGTCGACACAGAATATGACGGAGCTATCCTTCTTAGTCGCGAGGACAAGCAGACTTGTCCATTCGGATTGGCTAGGAGGCGTCGGCTCTATGACGTGAGCTTTGTGCATTTTGTTCATCTGGTCGGCAACATCTCTATACCCTTCAGGCTTGTACGGTATGGGTGCTGGAACTGTGGTTTAGCATCGTCCTGAAGGTCGATGCGGTGTGTAGTGGCTCTGATGTTTCCCAATCTACCTCACAACATGGTCTGGCATTTCCTGAGGAGATCAATTACCTGGGGTCTATAGGATTCAAATTTTGCGCCGATAGCGACTATCCCCTCCCAAGATTCGACGTCCTCGTCGGGAGTTGTAGTTGAAAAGTTATCCAATTAGGCCTCCATAATGGCCACAGGGGCAGGTAGGGTGATGCCAATCACTGTACCTTTAGGTAATCGTACGTGTTTATCTCGGAAGTTGCTGATCGTGACCAAGAAGGGTCTGTTGGTGCGTATGTCCATTACTCCATTGGCCATGAAGGTGAGGTGCTTCAGAACCGTTTTCGGGTGATTCTTTATCGCCACGAGACCTTAGGACTCGGAATGGACCGGTACGGTGATCTGGGTCATCGGGAGAATCGTTATGGCCTTCGACAAGCGAACCTAATTGGGCTTTGTATCTTCGGAGATAACTGCTCGTTTGCGGTTAAATTCTGGCCATGAGGCGGAATCAATTATGGAGATGGAAGGTTTGCGATAAAATGTGACTTTCCTAAGGCCCGGATAAATGACCTTAACGTAATGATCGATGAAGGAGGTCCCTAGGATTGCGGCAGACCCCAAATTAGGACTTTGAAGGAACCACGTGCGGAATTTTAATCGTCCTATGTGCATGCAAAGTGGTACTATCTCTTTAATATCCATTGGTCTACGTGATGCGTTGGTAATCCTGGGGGTCTTCCTTGCCTGAACGAAAATTTCCCAGCCAAATGGGAGTAGACTAGAATGAACCATATTGGGACCAGCGCCTGTGTCCAATACTGCTATTGCCACTCAGGAGCTGTTGGAACGTAGTCTCATGGTTACCCACACTTTATAATTTTCCTTCCTGAATATACAGACGGGCCCTCACTGTCTCCCAATTCTAGTCCATTCTGAGTTGTCCAATGGCTGTGGTTTGTATTGGGAGGTGAAGAGCTCTCTCGCCCCTGACCGTCCAATTGGTTTAGGCATGGACTTAAAAGAGGGATTATTTGCCTCAAACCGACCATCTTAGCGTTTTTCGATGGAGTTTCTGTTTCTTCCTGAGGATGGGGTTCTCCTTTGAGTTCGTCCGTAGGGTCTACAAGGGCGTGGAACTTTGTGGCTCTCATTAGGGTATCCGGAGAGGTGGCATAGCGGGAGCTTCCAGGTGTTCTTGTTGCTCGTTAATGTGCCCTGTTAAACATTCCTTCGGATCGCCGCCCCCGGTGATTCTCTTCCCTTAAGGATAGGGTGTTTTTTCGTGCGTCCTCAGGCAGATACCTCGTGCATTCACAAGGTTGTATAATTTAAAAGCAGAGGAAGCAGGTCCTTAGGGAGCGAACAAACACGTCCTTGCGGGGTGGAAAGGGGGAATACTTGGGTGTGGGTGGTCCAGTGGTCGCCGCAGTTCCCTGGGAGGTATATGGTGGGGGCCCAGACGAAGGAGCACTGAAACTAACCGTGAGGACATCTCCCGAGTCGGCATACCGGAGTGATGATCCCATGTCCGATTCCATGGAGCTAACCAAATGGGCTTGGTTGGGTTTACGCAATGGAGTTGCGTTTCCTCTGGATATATCAGCGTTGCGCCTGGAAGTCCTGTAGGTTTTGCAATAACCTTTGGCATACGTGACGAGCCTCCGGAAGGAGTATTGTGGGTTTTGCGTGTGGTAGTTTCGTACATGTGTCCGAATGGCAGGGAGTAATCCCGTGATGAAATGAAGTTTAAGCCGTCCTTCGTGGAATAGGATTCCACATCGGTAAGCCTTCTTCCATAGGTCGTCGGCGAAAGCCGATTCGGTCATTTCGGAGCTCTTCCTAAAGGATATTACTTTTTGATGGGCGTCCATTATAACGTCATCCGTGGCGTAAGTTTCCAAGAGGCAATGAACAACCTGACGGTATGACCTGAGGAGCTCACGGTCTTGAGCATCCACGAGGTCAGTTGTGCCAGACATCTTCCAAACCACTCGGTCACGTGCCTGCCCTGTGAGGAAGAACTGGAAAAAGTACAGAATGGCGCCCTTGTGGACACCGTTCTGAGCACAGGCTGTACGGAACAACATAAGAAACCTAATGACAGAAATGGGACCGGAACCCGAGAACTTGTCCGTAATGGTCAGTTGCATCCGTTTGGCTCATTTGGCGACTCTTCGAGCCCCAGAACCAGAATATTACGCCGTCCTGTCGGCCAGCCGGTAATTACGGTAGTCTAGAACCATAAAGAAAGGTTTGTTTGTGGTTGTCAGTGCTTTGAGGCCTCTAACGGCAGCCTCAATCACTTCCGAGTCGGTCGTTTCGGTCGAGGCCGATTCGGAATCCCTCGTGTCCGAATTGTCTCTTCTTTTACTCCTTTTTTTTCTTCTTTCTTCTGCGGTTATTTCTTTTCTTTCCAGCGGAATAGCGACCTAAAGGATCGATCTTTCTATCAGATCCGATGGAGCCCTGAGGTCGCTGTACCTCATATTGTCCTTTGGGTAGGGTAATCTGTCTTTCTTCTAGACGCGGAACCTCTCTTGTGCTCTTAGATTGTCTTTCCATTGGATTTTTTTTCTGATGGTGTTCCCGGCCAGGGGCGGGTAATACTGCCACTCCTGCGGGTTCGGTAGGGGGTTGCCATATGGAATCCGGATGGTTGACTTGTGGAGTTGTCCTAGGGACCGTATTGCCTGACTGGCTGGTGACTGCTTTTTGAACGGTCTGAAGGATGAAGTCTATGATTATCTCAGACTCCATGACCTTGAGGACGATTCGCGTAATGAGATAATCCGTCTGGTCAGCGATCGCTTTAGCGAGTCGCATGTCCACAATGGAATCCACATGGGCTGAGCAGAGCTCACGGAGACGGGGCCAGAGAAGGTCAGTAAGCCCTGCGGGCATGTTCTCTCTAATTCCTTCCGTCTAGTGGGGTTCTCCATGGGGTTTCTCTGGCCTAAAGGTGGCCGTGGTGAAGCGTTCTCTTAAACGCGCTGCCGCCGTGGGTTCTCGGAGAATCCTTACAGGGTTGTCCAGGGGAGTCAGTACTTCTTGCGGCTGCCTTCTCGTGCTCCTGCGGTCGGTAACGGTATCAAAATTACAGTCAGGCGACATGGTCTGCGTTGTAGTCGCAATTTGTCCTGACGTAGGAGTCTCATGGTCTGGTCGGTTGGGTTTGTTTCTTGCATCCATAATGGAGGTTGCTTCTGTACTTTTCTTCCGTTGAGGAATTAAACAAAAGATTAGAATCCGGATAATTCTTCGTTGCAGTGGTCTTTTTAATTATTTCTAAGGGATTCAAAGTCGGGAGACCAAAATGTAACGCAATGACTGTTGACTCAGCGTACGGGTCTCGCCCGGTGGTAGCGTGGTAGAGCGGGTGCTAAGATTCGAACACTTGATGGCGGCACTCCGAGAGTACTGGATGCAATGGGCTGGCGTTTATTGCGTAGTCATATTGGTTCGAGCTACGGAAACGAAGGCTTGAAGACCAATCGGTGGAACCAATATACCAAATGGGGTTACTTAGTATCCTAACAGTGCCTACATTACTCTAAGGGAGAAGCGTCACTCGAGCCCAGTAAATAGTACTGGCGAGGCACTGGGATCTCCCTGGCACTGTATTGCTAATCTATTACACTAATTCAAATTATTTAATAATCTAAATCAGTCCAGCTGAGGTCGGCCAGTCCACGTGTCGCCTGTAACATACCTCAAGGCTCGGCGGCTTACATGTACCAACCGTTATTATCGCTCCTTCACACCCTCAGAGGATTCGACGAGAACCCACGATAGCAGTGGGTTTTCGAGAACGCCTCACCAGAGCCACCTCTAGGCCAGGAACACCACAACGAGAACCCCGTAAGACCAAAGGAATTAGAGAGAATATTCTTGTAGGGCTTGCTGAACTTCTCTGGCCCTGTCTCCGTGAGCTCTGCTCAGCCCATGTGGAATCCATTGTGAACATGCGACTCGCTATGGCGATCGCTGACCCTACAGATTACCTCATTATGCGAATCGTCCCCAAGGTCATGGAGTCTGAGCTATTCTTAGAGTCCCTCATTCGGGCCGTTCAAAGAGCAGTCACCAGCCAGTCAGGGGTTACGGTTCCTAGGACCACTCCACAAGTCAACCATCCGGATTCCATATGGCAACCTTCTACCGAACCCAGGAGTAGCAGTACTACCCGCCTCTCGCCGGGAACGCCATCAGGAAAATCCAAGGGTGAGACAATCTAGGAGCAGAAGAGAGGCTCCTCGTCTAGAAGAGAGACGGATATCCCTTCCCAAAAGACAATATGAGATACAGTAACCTCAGGGCTCCATCGGACCTGAAAGAGAGATCGATCCTTTATGTCCCTATTCCGCGGGAATGAAAAGAAAAAACCGCAGGAGAAATAAGAACAGAAAGAGTAAAAGAAGAGACCATTCGGACACATGTGATTTCAAATCGGCCTCGACCGAATCGACCAACTCCGATGTGGATGAGGCTGCCGTTCGAGGCATCAAACCACTGACAACCTCAGAAGAACCTTTCCTTATGGTTCTAGACTACCGTAATTATCGGCTGGCCGACAGGTCCCCGAAATATTCTGGTTCAGTGGCTCGCAGACTCGCCAAATGGGCCAAACGGATGCAACTAACCATAACGGACAAGTCCTTGGGTTGCAATCCCATTGCTGTCCTTAGGTTTCTCAATTTGTTCCGTAGGCCTGCGATCGGAACGGTGTCGACGAAGGCGCCGCTCTGTACCTTTTCCAATTCTTTCTTACAGGACAGCCGCGTGACCGAGTGGTTTCGAAGATATCTGGCACAACTGACCTCGTGGATGCTCAAGACCGTGAGCTAAGCAGGTCATACCCTCAGGTTGTTCAATACCTTTTGGAAACTTACGCCAGGGATGAAGTTATAATGGATGCCTACCAGGAAGTAATATCCTTCAGGCAGAGCTCTAACATGACCGAATCGGCTTTCGCAGACGATCTATGGAAGAAGGCTTACCGATGTGGAAACGTGTTCTCCGAAGGACGCCTTAAACATCACTTCATCACGGCATTGATCCCTGCCATTCGGACACATGTGCACAATTACCACACGGAAAACCCGCAATACTGTTTGCGAAGGCTCGTTACCTACGCCAAGGGTTATGGCAAAATCTACAGGACCTCCAGGTGCAACGCTGATATAAACAGAGGACACGCAACTCTATTGCAGAAACCCAACCAAGCCAATTTTGTTAGCTTCACGGAGTCGAAAATGGATGCTTCACTCATTCACGCCGATTCGGGAGATGTCCTCGCGGTCAATTTTAGTGCTTCTCCGTCTGGGCCCCTATCACATACCTTCCAGGGAATTACAGCGACCACTGGACCACCCACACCCAGGTATTGTCCCCTTCCGCCCCGCAAGGACGTTTTTGTTCGCTCCCAAAGGGCTTGCTTCCTATGCCTTTCCGTGAACCAACCTTGTGACTGTATGATGTATCTGCCTGAAGACGCACGCAAAAACCTACTAGCCCTGTGGGAAGAGAATTGCCGAGTGGGGAGATCCGAAGGAATGTATAACAGGGCACAGCAATGAACCAGAGGGACCTCTGGAAGCTCACGCTACGCCACGCCTTCGGATACTTTGATCAAAGCTCTCCAGGTCCACGCCATTGTAGATCCTACGAACGACCCCGTGGAAAAACCCTATCCTCAGGAAGAAACGGAAAACCCATCGGAAAACTCCTAGAGGGACGAAGGCGAGGCAAATCCTCCCTCTCAAAGCCCCTGTCTCAACCAATTGGACGATCATGAGCCAAAAAGCTCCTCACCTCCCAATACAACCCACCTACAATTGACCACTCAGGATGAACCACAATTGGAACGCAGTAACGACCCCGTCTGCATCCTCAGGAAAGAGAACTATAAAGTTCGAGTAACCGTAGGACTTCGTTCCAAAAATTCTCGAGTGACCACAGCTGTATTGGACACAGGCGCTGGTCCCAACGTGGTCCATCCTAAGCTGCTCTCACTGGGTTGGCAAGATTTCGTTCAGGCAAGGTAGACCCCTAGGATTACCGATGCGTCTCGTAGAGCAATGGACAATAAAGCGATAGTTCCACTTCACCTCCAAGTCCGCACGTGGTTTCTTGTATGTCCTAACTTGGGCGCCGAGGCAATCCTAGGGACCTCCTTTATCGACCGATACATTAAGGCCATTTATCCAGGCCCTAGGAAAGTTGCGTTTTACCGCGTACCTTCCATCTCCATAACTGGTTCAACCCCAGGGCCAGAAGCAAACCGCAAACGAGCGGTTGTCTCCGAAAACACGAAGCCCAATAAGGTTCGCCTGTCAAAAAGGCCATAACGATGACGCCGATGACCCAAATCGCTGTATCGGTCCCTTCCCAGTCCTCAGGTCTCGTAACGATTCAGAACCACCCGAAAATGGTTCTGAAGCATCTTACCTTGACGGCCAATGGAGTAATGGACATCCACCCCAACAGGTCCTTATTGGTCACAATCAGCAACTTCCGAGATAAACCCATGTGGTTACCTAAAGGTACAGTGATTCGTATCAAT
>JARGXX010000039.1:0-140000 GCA_030374765.1 Agarophyton chilense
TCTATTAAGGAACCCAAATTCTCTATCGAACATTAGAGGCAGCCCAGAATTGATAGCTCCTGTAAAAGATGAAAAGACAATAATTCCTGGACTTAAAAATTGGTAATAAGTGTTATTTTGTGTTAATAGATTTATAGGTGCATTTTGAAATAATGCTCCAAATAAAATAAGCCATAGCATTGGTTGCACGATTCCAGAAAATAAACTCGAAGGTCTTCTTTTGATTTGTATGTAATATCTTTTAATTAAACATATAATCTCTTGATACATACTGTTTATATATTTCTTGGATGCAATATTTTTTCTAGGTTGTAGTTTTACAATATTATATTGCTTATTATTTCTTATAGTGTTTAACATTATATTGATTTTATAAATTTATATAGAAAATTTTTACGTCTAATTATAATATTTTTGATATATATTTTAATTATATTTAAATATTGTATGGTTATTTATTTTGTTTTATGATTTAATAATAAATAGTCGTTATATTATTCCACTTAAGTTAAGTGAATAATGTGCAATTAGTAGTTGTAATAATTTTAGTCAAGTATTAGAGGAGAAAATATTATGGGTGATGCACTTTATAAAGTAACTTTGCTTTTAGAAGATGATCGAACTGAGACTATTGATTGTTCTTCTGATACTTATATTTTAGATCAAGCTGAAGTTGATGGTCAAGATTTACCTTATTCTTGCAGAGCAGGTGCTTGTTCAACTTGTGCTGGTAAATTAATTAGTGGTACAGTCGATCAGTCTGATCAAAGTTTTTTAGATGATGATCAAGTAGAAGAAGGCTTTGTTTTAACTTGTGTAGCTTATCCTACAAGTGATTGTACTATTGCAACACACCAAGAAGAATTGTTGTACTGATAATGCTTTACACAAAACTTTAAACTTGTCAGTAGAATACAGATTATGAATAATCTGTATTCTACTGACAAGTTTAAAGTTTTATTTCAATATCTACACCAGAAGGAATATTAAGCTTCATCAAAGAATCGATTGTTTGTGAAGATGGTTCATATATATCGATAATTTTTTTATGTGATCGTATCTCGAAGTGTTCTCTAGAATCTTTATCTACATGTGGTGATCTTAAAACGCAGTAAATTTTTCGTCTTGCAGGTAATGTTATAGGCCCCCTTGCTTCGACCTTTGTTCTACGCGCTGTATCAATTATTGTTTTACACGATACAGCTAAGAGGGTGTGGTCGTAAGCTTGCAATTTAATACGTATTTTGTTTTGTTCATGAATTTTCATATATTTAATTTTTATTATTCAAGAATTTTAGAAACTACACCTGCCCCTACAGTTCTTCCTCCTTCACGTATAGCAAATCTCATACCTTGCTCAATAGCAATGGGGTTAATTAGTTCAGCACTCATTTTAATTCTATCTCCTGGCATTACCATCTCTGCAGCAGATCCATCATCTGCAGTAAATTGTGTAATTGTTCCTGTTACATCAGTAGTACGTACGTAAAATTGTGGACGATACCCGGAAAAAAAAGGAGTATGTCTTCCGCCTTCTTCTTTTGTGAGAATATATACTTCTGCTTCAAATTGGGTATGAGGTGTAATTGTTCCAGGCTGGGCTAATACCATTCCTCGTTCAATATCTTTTTTTTGTACACCTCTTAATAATATGCCTATATTATCTCCTGCCATACCTTCGTCTAAAGTTTTTTGAAACATTTCAAGTCCGGTAATTGTAGTTGTGGTAGTCTCTCTTATGCCTACTATCTCTATCGTATCACCAACTTTTATTATACCTCTTTCAATTCTTCCTGTGGCAACAGTACCTCTACCTGTGATTGAGAATACATCTTCTACAGCCATTAAAAAGGTTTTCTCTACATCTCTAATTGGTGTTGGAATGTATTCATCTATAGCATCCATAAGAGAATGAATTTTATCAACCCATTCGTTTTCACCTCTTTGAATCGTGTTATTATCTGTTACTTTTTCTAAAGCTAATAACGCGGAACCTGCTACAAATGGAATATCCTCACCCGGGAAATCGTATTGTAGCAATAGCTCACGTACTTCTAATTCTACTAGCTCTAAGAGTTCTTCATCATCTACTTGGTCTTGTTTATTCAGGAAAACGACTATATTTGGTACTCCTACTTGTTTAGCAAGCAAGATATGTTCTCTTGTTTGTGGCATTGGACCGTCTGCTGCGGATACAACTAAAATAGCTCCATCCATTTGGGCCGCACCCGTAATCATGTTTTTTACGTAGTCAGCATGACCTGGGCAATCTACATGTGCATAGTGACGATTTTTTGTTTCATATTCGACATGAGCTGTGTTAATTGTTATGCCTCTTGCTTTTTCCTCTGGTGCAGCATCAATTTCATCAAATTTTTTTGCTTTTGTATCATTTGCAGCTGCTAGAGTTGCTGATATAGCTGCAGTAAGTGTTGTTTTTCCATGATCCACATGTCCTATTGTTCCAATATTAACATGAGGTTTTTTCCTTTCAAATTTTGCACGTGCCATAATTTTTAATTTCCTTTTTAGCTAAAAATTATAATATTTTTAATAACGGTAGTGGGCAAATGCTTTATTAGCTTCGGCCATACGATGTGTTTCTTCTCTTTTTCTGATAGTGTTGCCGCTTTCATTAGATGCATCTATGATCTCATTGGCCAATCTGAAAGCCATGCTTCTACCTGATCTTGTCTGAGCAAACCTTGTAATCCATCTAAGAGCTAAATTTGTTCCACGATATGCTCTTACTTCCATCGGTACTTGATACGTCGATCCCCCAATTCTTCTACTTTTTACTTCTACTAATGGTGTAGCATTGCGTATTGCTTTTTCTAATATCTCGAGAGAGTCATGAGATGTTTTCTTATTAATTATATCTAATGCTTCATAAACTATTTTATACGCTAATCCTTTTTTACCACTTTTGAGTATTCTTGCAGTTAGCATACTTATTAGTTTACTGTCATGTACAGGATCTGTTTTAATTAATCTTTTTTTAGATTTGTTACGGCGAGACATATACTTAATTTTATAATATAGATTTATGTTGTTTAAATTTTATGTTTTCGGTTGTTTTGCTCCATATTTAGAGCGACTTTTTTTTCTATTTTTTACACCAGATGCATCTAAAATTCCTCTTACTATATGGTAACGTACACCAGGTAAATCTTTAACTCGACCTCCTCTTATAAGTACAACAGAATGCTCTTGTATATTATGTCCTATACCTGGTATATAAGCTGTTACTTCGAATCCTGAAGTTAATCTTACTCTTGCTACTTTTCTTAAAGCAGAATTAGGTTTTTTGGGTGTGGTCGTATAAACTCTTGTACATACTCCTCTTCTTTGTGGACACCCCTTTAAAGCAGGGGATTTTGTTTTTTTACTAGATTTATGTCTTTCTGATCTTACAAGTTGTTGAATAGTTGGCATATGTAATTTCTTTATTCATATGTTATTAAATACCTCTCATATTATAATTATTGTAATATGCCCTGTCAAACTATATTTTTTTAAAACTATCATTTGGAGGGTTTATCATAATTGGATTGTAAATTGTATTTACGCATGAATTTTTCTACTCTTCCTTCAGTATCTATAATTCTCTGTGATCCTGTAAAAAAAGGATGGTTTCCTGACCATATATCTACATGTAGTTCCTCTTGAGTTGAACCTATCGTCATGACATGTTTGCCATCACAATATACTTTAGTGTCATTAAACCATCTTGGATGTATATTTTTTTGAGTCATATATTGTTCTATTTGAAGCTGATTGAAACTGCTAAGATTATGTATTTTGTCTTTATCTTTTTGAATACTGAGGAGCTTTCCTTGCTTTTCGTAAACCGTATTTCTTCCGTTCTTTTATTCTAGCATCTCTTGTTAAAAATCCTTCAGCTTTCATAGTTGTGCGATTGTCAGGATTCATTCTACATAGTGCTCTTGCTAGTCCTAATCTTATTGCATTTGCTTGACCTGTTAATCCGCCTCCTTCGGTTTTAACATAAATATCGTATTCTTTGTTTAATCCAAGAATTTTTAGAGGTGCATATGATACTCTCAGATAGTTAGGACTGAATTGTAAGTATGATTCACCTGGTAGGCCGTTAATAATTAATTTTCCAGATCCTGGTACTAGCTTGACTCTAGCAATGGATGTTTTACGTCTACCTGTACCTGCATAAATTATTTTTGAATTTTTTGTTAATGTAGTCATTTGTATGAATTTTTAAATAAATGTTATTATTTTTGGCTTTTGTGATTCATGAGGATGCATGTTATGTGGATAGATTTTTAGCTGTCTAAATAATTGTCTACCTAAAATCCCTTTCGGCAGCATACCCTTAATAGATTTTTCTAAGATTCTATTCGGTCTTTGATTTAAAATTTCATTAAATTTTTGAATTTTTAATCCTCCTGGGTAACCGGAATGTCTCTTATATGTCTTTTGAACGAATTTTTTACCTGTAACATTAATAGATTGTGAATTTAATAATATTATATGTATATTATTATTAATATATGGCGTAAAAGAAGTTGAATTTTTACCTCTTAGTAATTTAGCTATTTTACTACTAAGCCTACCTAAATTTTTATTTTTAGCATCAATAATGTACCATGTGCTACGCTTGTTTGTTGGAGCTATATATGTTTTATTCATAATTAATATATGGATATATATTTTGTAAACTTAAAGTAATTATTGTTTTAGTCATATATTGAGATTTAACTTAAATATACTACTAAGTATTTTTTATATTTTTTTCTTTTGGTAATCTAATCCCAAGCTTATTTTGTAATGCTTCGATTACTTCTTCTGCGGATTTTTGACCGAAATTTTTAATTTCTAAAAGTTCATCTTGTGAATAGTCTAATAGATCTGAAATAGAGTTAATTTGAGCTCTTTTAAGACAATTGTAAGCTCTAACAGATAATTGGAGTTCTTCGATTAATACTTGATTAATTTCTTCTTCATATTCATTATCTGTATTATCCACATTTTGAAAATTTAGATTAGTAAGAGGGTAAAATAGGCTATTTAGCACTTGTGCTCCTTCGCTAATGGCTTCCTGTGGCGATAAGCTACCATTTGTCCAGACCTCTAAAAATAGTTTTTCCTGAATAAGTATCGGACTTATCTTTTTCTCTTCTACTATATAATTGAATTTAGTGACTGGCATGAATACAGCATCTATTTGTAAAAAATCTATAGATTTTTTATCAAAACCTTTATTCACAAGCTTATATCCGCTTCCTTTTTCAATTCGAAATTCCATTTCGAAGATAGTATTATTGCAAATAGTTGCTATATATTGTTGTGGATCCACAATTAGAATTTCTGGAGGTACTTCAAATAAGCCTGTGGTGATAATAGCAGGTCCTTGTAATCGTATTCTACCAATCTGAGGTGTATCGCTATGGCTTTTCAAGACTACTTTTTTGAGATTAAGCAAAATTTCCAATACATCTTCTCGTACTCCTGTAATAGTCGAAAATTCATGGTTGATTCCAGCAATTCGTACAGCTACAATAGCAGCGCCTTGTAAATCTGATAGAATGGTTCTTCTTAGAGAATTGCCTAAAGTAGTACCTTGTCCTTTATTGAGTGGTTCTACAATAAAACGACCATATTGTTGACGGTTACTATCTGTTTTTGATTCTACGCATTCTATTTGGAAATAGGTCATACAATATTATTCTGGATATATCATTGTAAGCAATTATTAAGTGCTGTAATTTAAACACGTCTTTTTTTAGGTGGTCTGCAACCGTTATGTGGTATAGGAGTAATATCCTTAATTAAAGTTATATTAATTCCAGTTGCTTGTAATGCTCTTATTGCAGTCTCACGTCCTGCACCTGGGCCATTAACGAGTACTTCTGTTTGTCTTATTCCTTGTTCCATCGCTTGTTTAGCGGCTTTTTCTGCAGCTATTTGTGCAGCAAATGGTGTTCCTTTTTTAGTGCCTTTAAATCCACTTGCACCTGCTGAAGACCAAGATAAAGTGGAACCCTTAAGATCAGTAATTGTAATGATAGTATTATTAAATGTTGATTTTATATGCGCTATGCCGTTAATAATATTTTTTTTCTGCTTTGCATATGTTTTTTTTGTTTGTCTAGCCATAGATGATAAAGTTAATATATGATTTTTATTTACGTGGAGCCTTTTTCTTTCCAGCCATGGTTTTCTTGATACCTCGTTTTGTACGAGCATTAGTTCGTGTATTTTGTCCTCTTAAAGGAAGCCCAAGTTGATGTCTTTTACCTCTATATGAACTTATAGTCATCAACCTTTTGATATTCATAGATTCTACCCTTTTTAAGTCTCCTTCCACTTGATAATGATTATTTAGTATTTGCCTGATAAGTACAACCTGTTCATCTTTAAGTTCATGTGTTTTAATGTTTCGATGTATTTTAAGTTGTGCTAAAATTTCTATCGCTTTTGATTTACCTATACCATAAATATATGTTAATGATATTTCTATTCTTTTATTTTTAGGTAAATCTACACCTACTATTCTTGTCATTTTGATTTCCTATTATATATAATTATCCCTGTCGTTGCTTATGTTTTGCATTGTCACAAATGATTATTATTTTTCTATGTCTACGTATTACTCTGCATTTATCACAAATTTTTTTTACAGATGCTCTGACTTTCATTGATGTTTTAAATATTTTTATTAATTGTTGTAATTTTATTTTTATTCCATTATATTATCATACTGCTGAGATATTATGTATGTCTGAATTTGTTTTGCTGTATCAATTGCTACACCCACTAATATTAATAAAGATGTAGTTCCCAATCCTTGCAATAGACTTGTTTTTGTCGTGCTTGCTATTAAAGAAGGTATCAGAGCTATTATAAATAAAAATATTCCCCCCACAAATGTCATTTTGTTTAATATTCTTCTAATATACCTGATTGTATCAGAGCCAGGTCTAATCGAGGGTATGCTGGCTCCCATTTTGTTTAAATTTTCTGCAATATCATCTGGATTTAAAACTAATGATGTATAGAAATAGCTAAAAGCAATTATTAAAGAGCAGTAAGTTGGTAAATATAAAATACGACCAGGTAAGAATAAATTAATTATACTACCTATTGTAGGTACCTGTATATTATTTGAAAAATATATAGGTAATGTCATAGTAGCAGAAGCAAATACAATCGGCATAACACCACCTTGATTTAGTTTTAGAGGTATATAACTTTGAGGATTTGATATAGTAAACTTACTTAATTGTTTTGCTGATACAATCATGATTTTTCTTTTACATTCTTGGATAAGAATAGTTATCATTAAAATTAACACAAATAATACAAATAAAAAGCATCCGTTAATAATAGTTTGTTTATCATAAATGTTAATTTTGTAATTTTGTATGTTTTTTGGTATACCTGAAATGATATTTTGAAAAATCAGTAATGATGCACCATTTCCTATCCCATATTCTGTAATAATTTCCGCAAACCACATAATGATTAAGGAGCCTGTACTTAACGCAATAACTGAATCTAGTATAAAATAGTAGTTCCAGTTAAAGACATAAGGTTTAATCCACAAAGAGATACCTACGCTTTGTATGATGCTCCAAATAAGTGTGAAATAACGTGTTATTTGTCCTATTTTTTGCCGACCTGATTCTCCTTCTTCCTTCTGTAAATTTTCTAATTCAGGTATTAACTTTGTTAATAGTTGCATCATAATTGATGCATTTATATAAGGTACAATTCCTAAAGCGAAAATCCCTATTGTAGAAAAGCCTCCACCTGAAAAAATATTTAAAAAATTGATTAACCCATTATTATTAATATTATTATTCAATGAAGCGTGATCTATGCCTGGTACCGGAATAAATATTCCTAATCTAGCTAAAATAAGTAAGATCAATGTGATGAATAATTTTTGTTGTAATTCTTTTGCAGCCTTCATTGCATATTTAGGTATGTTTTATATATTAAAAAGCCTTTCTATATCGATATCTCTACTCTGTGCTGTATTTTGAAATGTTCTTAATTGGCTTAAAGCATTCAATACGGCCCGTGCATTATTTAATGTGTTGCTAGATCTTAATTGTTTAGCTAGAATATTCTTAACTCCAGCAAGTTCTAAAACTGTACGAGTGGAACCTCCTGCAATAACTCCTGATCCTATTGCTGAAGGTCTTAAGATGACTTTAGCAGCTCCTGATACACCCTCTATTGGGTGAGGTATAGAACATGATTTTGTGAGAGGTACATTGATTATGTGTTTTTTAGCATCAGTGACACCTTTTTTAACAGCACCTATGACATCACTTGCTTTACCTATACCTACTCCTATATCTCCTTTTTCATTACCTACAATTAAGATGGCTCTAAAGCTTAATTTCTTACCCCCCTTCACAACTTTTGTTACTCTTTTTACTTGAACAACTTTTTCTTCCCAGTTATTTTCTTGATCTTTATTTTTGATTAATTTTTTTTTCATAATTATCTTAAAAGTTAATACCTTCTTCTCTCATAGCTTCTGCTAATGCTTTAATTCGACCGTGATATATTTTATTTTTACGATCAAATATTATTTTTTCAATTCCTAATGCTTTAGATTTTTGAGCGATATTTTGACCAATTTTATGTGCAGCATGACAATTATTTGACATTTTTTTATTTTGTTCACTTGAAGTCACTAATGTTGAACTAGTTGCAATAATTTTATTGTTATTATCATCTATAACTTGTGCATATATATGCTTGTTGGACCTAAATACACAAAGACGTGGATGGTTTTTTGTTCCTCTGATTTTCTTTTTCATATATTATTAAATACTAATCAATTATTATTTTCCAGATTTACCTACTTTTAAATTAACTGCTTCATTTAAATATCTAATACCTTTTCCTTTGTAAGGTTCAGGTGGTCTTATTCTTCTAATTTGAGCAGCTATTTCTCCTACTTGTTCTTTTTGTATTCCTTTGATAGTAATATTTGTATTGTTTTCCACTTCTATAATAATATTTTTTGGAGGTTTTATAATAACAGTATGACTATAACCTACATTGAGTATTAAATTATTTCCATTTAATTGTGATCTATAACCTACGCCTTGTATTTGTAATCTTTTTTCAAATCCTTGAGATACACCTATAATCATATTATTTACGAGAGTCCTAGACAATCCGTATAATTTTTGTGCTTCTTTTGTGTTTTTTGTCTTATACAAGAATAATTTGTTATTTGTGAGATCTTGCTCAATTTGGATCAGTTTTGGGATTTTATATAATAACTCACCTTTTGGACCTTGAATTTGTACATGATTTTCTATAATTGTAATATTAATATTCTGCGGTAAATTAATCGGTTTTTTTCCTATTCTAGACATTATTTTATTTTAAATTAGGTTTACCATATATAGCATAAAATTTCTCCACCCAGCCCATAGTGTCTAGCATGATAGTCAGACATTACTCCTTTTGATGTTGATATTATAGCTATTCCAATTCCTCCAAGAACTTTGGGAAGTTCTTTATAATTAGCATAAACTCTTAAACCAGGTTTACTTATTCTTTTGAGTGATGTAATCACAGGTTCTTTACGTTTGCCTTTATACTTTAATGATATCAATAAATATTTGTTACTATCTTCTCCTATTTCTTCAAATTTATAAATAAAACCTTCTTCTTGCAAGACTTGGACAATATTTCTAGTCATTTTGGTTGAACATACTTGAACAATTTGATGCTTTGCTAAGTTTGCATTTCGAATACGAGTCAACATATCTGCAATTGTATCATTAATCATATTTTAAACTTTTTTAATTTTTAATTTTGATTGATTTATATCATATTATATGAAAGGCATACCAAATTCTTTTAAAAGTGTAAGACCCTCTTCGTCATTTTTTGCCGTTGTTACTATTGTAATATCTAGTCCCCTGATTTTATCTACGTTATCATATTTGATTTCTGGAAAAATAATTTGCTCTTTCAAGCCTAAATTATAATTACCCCTTCCATCAAAGGTTTTATGACTTATTCCTCTAAAGTCTCTAATTCTAGGCAAAGCTAAGTTGATTAATTTATTAAGAAAATCATACATTTTATCTCTTCTTAAGGTAACCATTAGACCAATAGGTATATTTTCGCGTATTTTAAATCCAGCTATAGCTTTTTTAGATTTTGTAATTTTAGGCTTTTGACCCGTAATAGTTGCTATTTCGTTCATACTTTTTTCGAGAATTTGCTTGTTATTTGCAGCTTCTCCTAAGCCTCTATTAATTGTGATTTTAACTAGCTTAGGTATTTGATGAATATTTCTGTAGCGAAATTTACTCTGTAAATCGTTACAGATTTTGTTATTATAGAGTGTTTTTAGTGTCTTTTCCATATTAAAATATAACGGATAATTAGCTATATGTTTATTGTTGTTTTAGATGATTAATTCCAAAATTCGAATTTTAAATTCTATCTTCAATAGAAGTATTTGAATGAGCTTTACATTGTATAACATTTGAGATATGAATAGGTTTTTCAATCCGAATAATTTGACCACTATTACCGTTTTTTTGTGCTTTTAAATGTTTTGTGGCTATATTTGAATTTTCAATAATTACTTGACTGCTTTTTGGTAAAACTTTAATTATTTTTCCTATCTTCCCTTTCTCACGACCAGATATTATTTTTACTGTTTCCCCTTTTTTAATATGCATTTTTATATTTGTTTTTTTCATTTTCATCAGACAACCTCCGCAGCTAACGATATAATTTTGGAAAAGTTTTTATCCCTTAATTCTTTAGCTATAGGACCAAACACTCTTGTGCCTCTTGGGTTATTTTCTTGATTAATTATAACTGCTGCATTATCATCAAATCGTATACTCATTCCATCATCACGTCTTATGGTTTTTTTAGTTCTTACAATAACTGCTCTAATAATATTAGATTTTTTTATAGGCATATTAGGTAATGCATCTTTAACAACCCCAATGATAATATCTCCTATATTAGCATAGCGAGGATTATTACTTCCTAGAACTTGAATACACATAATTTTACGTGCACCACTATTATCAGCAATATTTAAATAGCTTTGTGTTTGTATCATTTTTTTCTTATTTTTTCTATTAATATCCAACGTTTTTTCTTACTTAAAGGTCGGTGTGGTCGTATTTTTACGATATCACCTATATAGCATTGATTATATTCATCGTGTGCATAATATTTATTACTTTTTGTAATTATTTTTTTATATTTCAGATGTGGCACTTTATTTTTTACAGCAACAGTAATAGTTTTATCCATTTTATTACTAATTACTGTTCCAATTGTATATTTTTTATACATAATTTGACTCTTTTTTTATTGTTAATAATTGAGCTAATTGATGTTTCTTATGTTTAAATAAATGCGGCTTAACATTCTGTCTTGTTGCTTTTTTTAATTTCAAGTCAAATATTTCTTGTTTTAATTCTACTATTTTTTCTTTAATTTCTTTATCCGTAAAATGTTTAATATCTTTAATTTTTGGTAAAGGCATAAGTTATACTTTATTTTTTTGTTATAAATTTTGTTTTTACAGGTAATTTATATGATGCTAATTTCATAGCTTCCTGCGCAGTTTGTTTACCTACTCCGGCTATTTCAAACAAAATGTGACCAGGTTTTATAACTGCAACCCAATATTCTGTTGCACCTTTTCCAGATCCCATCCGGGTTTCTGCTGGTCTAGCTGTTACAGGTTTATCTGGAAATACTCTTATCCATATTTTCCCTCCCCGTTTTACATATCTAGTAATTGTTCTTCTCGTTGCTTCTATTTGTCTTGCTGTTAGCCATACAGGTTCTAATGTTTGTAATGCATATTCTCCAAATGCAATAGTATTACCTTTACTTGCTTTACCATTCATGCGGTTGCGATGTTGTTTACGAAATTTTGTTCTTTTAGGACTTAGCATTTGTGAAAAATTTTAATTTAAAAGTATATGATTTAATTATCCATTTTATGGGTTATTATTTTTTCTCCTTTGAATAACCATACTTTTACACCTAATATTCCATATATAGTGTGTGCTGTTTTGTATGAATAATCGATATGCGCTCTTAGTGTTTGCAATGGTACACGACCCTCTCTAATCCATTCGCTTCTTGCTATTTCAGCTCCATTTAATCTACCAGAAACCTGAATTTTAATTCCTTGATTTTTAGCTTTTTGAGATCTTTGCATAGCTTGCCTGATAACACGTCTAAAAGCTATTCTCTTTTCTAACTGTTGTACTATAAATTCGGCTATCAATGTTGCTTCTTTATCGGGCTCTGTGATTTCTATCAGGTTAATTCTTATCTGTGCACGATTTTTTAATGTAGTTTCCAATTTTTTTCTTATATCTTCTAAGCCTCTACCCATTTTACCTATTATAATTCCAGGTCTAGCAGTATGTATATGTACTTGAATTTGATCAACCTTTCTATCTATGTAAATTAATGCAATACTTGCATTATGTAGCTGCTTTTCTATACAACTTCTTATTTTATAGTCTTCTTGAGCCAATTGTGGGTATGACTTCATATTAGAAAACCATGAAGATTTATGATCTTGTGTAATGCCGATCCTAAATCCTAATGGATGTGTTTTTTGTCCCATTTCTTATTATCTTGTATACTTGTGTTTTTAATTAGTTTATACTTAAGTTTATTGTAATATGACATGTTGGTTTCTGTATACGAAATGCTCTTCCTTGCGCTCTTGGTTGAAATCTTTTTAGTTTTGGGCCATCGTTAGCAAAAGCCTGCTGAATGATCAAATTTTGTTTTTCATATTTTAGATTCAATGCATTATTTCCTGCTGACTCTAGAATTTTTTTTATAGTTTTACTAGGTTTATATGTCATAAATTCTAGTATTAATATTGCTTCTTGATATTTTTTACCTTTTATTTGATCTAAAACCCTTCTTGTCTTTGCTGTGGACAAGCGTAAATATTTCCCTGTCGCCTGAATTTGTGTAGTTTTATTAGTCATATATTTATCTTTTTGTTTTTCTATCACTCTTTATATGGCTTCTAAAATTTCTTGTTGGTACAAATTCACCAAGTTTGTGACCAACCATTTGATCCGATATAAAGACAGGAAAAAATTGTTTTCCATTATAAACAGCTATTGTGTGACCTATCATTTGAGGTATAATAGTTGATGATCTTGACCATGTTTTTAAAGTTTTTTTAGATTCTTGTTTGTTTAACTCTTCTACCTTTTTCAAAAGTTTATATTCTATATAAGGCCCTTTTTTGAGTGATCTAGACATAATAGCTCAATTGTATTTTTATATTGATTTTATTTTCTTTTACGTAATATATAAGGATTACTATATTTAGGTTTTTTTCTTGTTTTTCTTCCTAAAGCAGGTTTACCCCATGGAGTAACTGGATGAGGTTTTCCTATTGGTGAACGTCCTTCTCCTCCTCCGTGAGGATGATCTATTGGATTCATTGCAACTCCTCGAACTTTTGGCCTTTTGCTGAGCCATCTATTCCTTCCAGCTTTGCCTATACTAATATTACTTGCGTCAATGTTCCCAACTTGACCTATAGTAGCAAAGCATTCTTTTCTAATTAGTCTTACTTCATTTGAAGGTAGTTTTAACGTTACAAAAGCACCTTCTTTTGCAACTATTTGCGCATATGTTCCAGCAGCTCTAACTATTTGTCCTCCTTTTGAGGGATTTAATTCTATATTATGAACAGCTGTACCTAAAGGGATAAAATTTAAAGGTAATGAATTTCCAACTTCTAAAGAAGCTTTAATGCCTGAAACAACTGTTTCACCAATATTCAATGATCTCGGGTGTAAAATATATCTTTTTTCACCATCTGAATAATGTAATAGTGCTATTCTTGCATTTCTGTTTGGATCATATTCTATACTAATAACGTTAGCTTTAATATTATATTTATTACGCTTGAAATCAATTATTCTATAAAGCCTTTTATGTCCTTTGCCTCTATGGCGTGATGTAATAATTCCTCTGTTATTACGTCCTTGGCGACGATGATTTTTACCAATGAGCGTCTTTTCTGGCTTTTTATTTGTTATTTCATTAAATGTGGATATAGTTCTGTTTCTCGTACCAGGTGTATATGCTTTGTATAAACGAATAGCCATTTGATTAGTTTTTACAAGTTATTATAAATTTTGTTAATTATCTGCAAATAAATTGATTTTATATGGATCATAAAGTGTTATGATAGCTTTTTTATATTTACTTTTATATCCCATATATTTACCTATGCGTTTTTTTTGGGGCTTAACTATTAATGTATTCACTCTTTTAACTTTTACATCAAATAATTGTTCGATAGCTTTCTTAATCTTTGTTTTTTTAGCTTTAACTTCAACAGCAAAATAATATTTATTTTCTTCTATCATTTGTGTTGTCTTATCTGTTAATATTGGATATTTAATTATATCTATTAAAGCTAATTTGTTTACTTGTATAGTTTTATTCATTGTATATTTGATTAATAATATCTAATGCATCTTTGTTTATTATGATTTGCTTTGCTTTTAGCAAAGATACTATATTTAGATGGTGAGCAGCTAAAAGTTCTACATTTTTTAAGTTACGGGTAGAAAGATACAAATCATGTGATTTTTTACTCACTATGATTAAAATATTATTATTTATATTTATGTTTAAATTATACTTCTTTAAGTTATTTACTATTATTTTCGTATTTGGTGGGTTTATCTTACCTATAAAATTTTCTGCAATTATGGTATTTTTAAATTTATTATCTATAAGAATTCGTAATGCTAATTGTTTTTCTTTCTTATTGATCTTATTGACATATCTCTTATGGCGCGGTCCAAAAATTACTCCTCCTCCTCTCCATAATGGAGATCGGTTTGAACCTGCCCTTGCTCTACCAGTTCCTTTTTGTTTCCATGGTTTTCTACCTCCTCCACTCACTTCACCTCGTGTTTGCGTGTTTGCGTTTCTGTTTCTATGATTACTTAGTTGATGTATTAGCGCTCGGTGTAGTATATGTATATTATTATTCTTCTTTTTACTTAATTTTACTACGATTTCTTCACTTTCTTTTTTTTTGTTATCTTCAGAAGATATTATGGAATAGATTAACTTCTTTTTTATATTCATAGATTTATTTTTGATGAATGCTAACCATGTTACCAGCTTTTCCAGGTACAGAACCTTTAACTATAATAAGATTATGATTAATTTTTATATCTATAATTTTAAGATTTTGAATTGTTACTTTTTTTCCGCCCATACGGCCAGCCATTCTCTTGCCAGCAAAAACTTTTCCTGGTGTTGTTCCAGCGCCAATTGATCCCGGTTGCCTGTGGTTTTTTGAACCATGAGACATAGGTCCTCTACTGAAATGATGTCTTTTTGTGCAACCCGTGAATCCCTTACCTATACTTTTGCTAGAAACAGAAATATTTTGATTAATAATTAAATCTTTGACTGTAATCCATTCCCCTATTTGATAGTTGTCTGTTGAAGCTACTCTGTATTCTTTTAAGTATTTCACAGGGGGCATTTTATGTTTATTTAGATGGCCAATCTGTGCTTTGCTAAGTTTGCTACTATCTACTTGTACATATCCTATTTGGATGGCTGTGTATCCATGAGATTTCATGTTTTTTATATCAGTTATTAGACATGGTCCTAATTCTAGAATAGTCACGGGCAATGCTTTACCTCCTGGGTCAAAAATTTGAGTCATGCCAATTTTTTTACCTAATAGCCCGATTTTCATTTTTACTTTCATCTCCTTGATTATACAAAGTTTTCCTTATTTATCTTTATATCATATACTTATTATCTGTTAAATTCTTAAAATTTTCAAGTTCCTTATTGTGATAATATAAGTTATTAATTAATTCTAAGTATATATTTATAATGAAGTATTCCATACAATATCATCTTATTTGAAATATGCAAATAAATGGATAAGATATAAGAGTTTTTTGATCAAACTATCATTTGCATATACTTATTAAATAAGTGCGGTAATTACCACTTTACTCAAAATTTAATTTAGTGCAATATATAGTTATAGATGCAAAACGTATATAATCAATATTAAAATAAGTTAAATTAATTTTTTTGAGAGGTAATTTATGGCTAAAGTTGTTGGAATTGATTTAGGTACAACAAATTCTGTTATTGCTGTTATGGAAGGCGGTAAGCCCACAGTAATTCCTAATAAAGAAGGATTAAGAACAACTCCATCTGTTGTTGCCTATACTAAAAAGCAAGATAAATTAGTAGGGCAGATAGCTAAACGGCAAGCTGTCATGAATCCAGAAAATACATTTTATTCTGTTAAAAGATTTATTGGTCGTAAAAAAAATGAATTACGCGATCAACTAAAGCAGTCGTCTTATAATGCAAAAACTGATACTAATTTTAATATTAAGTTAGAGTGTCCAGCATTAAGTAAAGATTTTGCTCCTGAAGAAATTTCTGCTCAGGTATTACGTAAATTAGTTGAGGATGCGAGCACTTATCTAGGTCAACAAGTAACTCAAGCAGTTATAACTGTCCCAGCTTATTTTAATGATTCACAACGTCAAGCTACTAAAGATGCTGGACAGATTGCTGGCTTGGATGTTTTAAGAATTATTAATGAACCTACAGCAGCATCTTTATCATATGGTTTAGATAAAAAAAACAATGAAACGATTTTGGTATTTGATCTTGGAGGTGGTACCTTTGATGTTTCTATTTTGGAAGTAGGTGATGGTGTTTTCGAAGTTTTATCGACTTCTGGCGACACTCACTTAGGTGGTGATGATTTTGATAGAAAAATTGTTGAATGGTTAATTCATGAGTTTAATAATGATGAAGGCATTAATTTAGGTAAAGATAGACAAGCCCTGCAGAGATTAACAGAGGCTGCTGAAAAAGCTAAAATGGAGTTATCTAGTTTAGTTCAAACTGATATTAATTTACCTTTTATTACTTCTACTAATACCGGTCCTAAGCATTTAGAAAAAAGTATAACTAGAGCCAAGTTTGAGTATTTATGTCAAGATTTGATCAATCGTTGTGAAATACCTGTTAATAATGCATTAAAAGATGCACAATTGTCATCTAGTGATATAGATGAAATTGTTTTAGTTGGTGGCTCTACTAGAATTCCCGCTATCCAACAGCTTGTTAAACAAATGATAGGTAAAGATCCTAATCAAAGTGTTAATCCTGATGAAGTAGTTGCAATTGGAGCAGCTGTTCAAGCAGGTGTTTTAGCAGGTGAGGTGAAAGACATATTATTACTAGATGTTACACCTTTATCTTTAGGTGTAGAAACGTTAGGTGGAGTTATGACTAAAATAATAGACCGCAATACAACAGTACCTACAAAAAAATCTGAAATTTTTTCAACTGCTGTTGATAATCAGCCTAACGTTGAGATTCATGTGTTACAAGGAGAGAGAGAATTTACTAAAGATAATAAAAGTTTAGGTACTTTCAGATTAGATGGTATTATGCCTGCACCACGAGGTGTACCACAAATAGAAGTTATATTTGATATAGATGCTAATGGTATACTGTCTGTTAAAGCTAAAGATAAAGGAACAGGTAAAGAACAATCTATTACTATAACAGGTGCATCTACATTACCGAAAGAAGAAGTTGAGAAATTAGTTAAAGAGGCAGAAGAAAATTCAGAGCTTGATAAACATAAGCGTGAACAAATAGATGTTAAAAATCAAGCAGATGCTTTGTGTTATCAATCACAAAATCAAATTAATGAACTAAAGGATAAGATTAGTGAAGATGAAAAACAGCATGCTCAGAAACTAATAGATTCTTTAAAGTCATCTATTCAAGAGGATGATTATGAAAAGATTAAAGATACACAAAATCAATTGCAGCAAGCGATGATGAACATAGGCAAGCAGGTTTATAGTTCTAGTCAGCAAGATAATAGTAAAATAGAAGATGAGCCTGTCATAGATACTAATTCTAAAGAAGCTTAAATAACGTAAGCGGGTAACGCGATTCGAACGCGCGACATCAACCTTGGCAAGGTTGCGCTCTACCACTGAGCTATACCCGCTATTAAATAATAATGTTCGCAAAAAAAAACTGTTTTGTCAAATTTAGACTACATATATTTATATAGTATATACTATGCATATTAAATACTACATAAATATGAATGTTTTAATATACATAGCAAGATATTTTAATTAATAAAAGAGTTTATTAGTCCTGTTACTAAGACTAATCCAGTCCATATACCAGCACCAGTGTAGATTAAGTTTTTAGATTTTTCCCACTGTCCAGGAGATGCAAAGGTTACAGGTATGCCTACTACGAGTAAAGTAGAGAATAGTACTAATATGAATACTAATAGTTGAACGACAATTGTCATAGCTTTTATCCTTTTACATTTCTTAATATTTTAATTGCATGACTTAAAGATAGATTTATATATAATATATAATTATATATTGTGACATATAATTTATTTATTATTGTAAACTGTTTGTTTATATATACTTTCTTTATAATCTTACTAGTTTAGTATTAGTATTAATATAGTTACCAAAAGAAATGTAGAAGAAAAAAATATAAAATTATTTTTTATATATACATACAGCATATTTATATGAGTTTTTATAAATAAAAACAAATAAATGAATTAATTACAAAGAGGTTTATTTTATGATAACAGCGATTATAATAGCGAAATTACCAGAAGCCTACACAGTTTTTCGTCCTTTAGTGGATATACTACCAGTAATCCCTATTTTTTTCCTATTATTGGCTTTTGTTTGGCAAGCAGCTATTGGATTTAGATAAAGTCAGTGACATTATTCCAATTTATTTTTAAAAAGTTTTTATTATGGTAGAACCTCTTTTATCTGGTATAGTATTAGGATTGATTCCTGTTACTTTGTTCGGTTTATTAGTTGCTGCTTATCTTCAGTATCGTAGAGGTAATCAGTTCGGATTATAATTTTATAAATATAAAAATTTACATATATATTACATTTATATAAATGCTTTATTCAAGCATTCATATAAATATAATATTGTGTTATATAATCATGATTCATATTTTACCAGCTAGCTTTTCTAACACCAGGTAATAAACAATTGTGTGACATTTCTCTTAAAACGTGTCTTGATAATCCAAAATCTTTATAGAATCCACGGCTACGCCCTGTTTTCCAGCATCTATTTCTTCTCCGGCAAGGTGTACTGTTTTTAGGTAATTTTTGTAATTCTTTTTGTATTTCTAGTTGTTCTGTGAAAGTTAAATTATTATTTAATTTATCTTTTATTTCTTTTCTTTTTTTATGGTATTTCTGTACTAGTTTATTTCTTTTTTCTTCTCTTTCGATCATATTTTTTTTGGCCATTTATATTATGCTTATTTTTATTAAGTATTAAAATTATTTTTATTTTAACTAAAAAATATCTATATAGCAATAAAACTCACTGTTTAGGTATTAATATCTAAGCAGTGAGTTAAGTGTTTGTATATACAATATTTTTACTAATTACTAACCAAACTTCCCTGATGTAGATGCTATTACGAATGCTGCATATGTCAAAATATATCCTACAGAGAAATGTACTAATCCCACTAGTCTTGCTTGTACTATAGATAATGCCACGGGTTTATCTTTCCATCTAATTAAGTTTGCAAGAGGTGTTCTTTCATGAGCCCATGCTAATGTTTCTATTAATTCTTGCCAATATCCTCGCCAAGATATTAAAAACATAAAACCAGTTGCCCATACTAAGTGTCCGAATAAGAACATCCAAGCCCATACAGATAAGTTATTCATACCGTAAGGGTTATAGCCGTTTATTAATGGAGATGAATTGAGCCATAAATAATCTCGTAACCATCCCATCAAATAAGTTGAAGACTCATTAAATTGATTAACATTTCCCTGCCAAATTGTCATATGTTTCCAATGCCAGTAGAATGTTACCCACCCAATAGTATTAAGCATCCAGAATACAGATAGATAAAATGCATCCCATGCAGATATATCACATGTGCCGCCTCTACCTGGACCATCACAAGGAAAACTATAACCAAAATCTTTTTTATCAGGCATGAGTTTTGAACCTCTTGCATCTAATGCACCTTTAACTAGGATTAATGTAGTAGTATGTAAGCCTAATGCAATTGCATGATGCACAAGAAAGTCACCTGGGCCTATAGCTAAAAATAAAGAGTTTTTATTGCTATTTATTGCTTCTAGCCACCCTGGGAGCCACACACTACTTCCTGCCTTAGTTGCAATGCTAGACGAAGAAGATAGTAATGTGTTGAAACCATAAAGAGCTTTCCCTGAGCTTGCTTGTATCCATTGAGCAAATACAGGCTCAATTAGTATTTGTTTTTCTGGTGTTCCGAAAGCGATCATCGTATCATTATGAATATACAGACCTAGTGTATGAAAACCTAAGAATAACGATACCCAACTTAAGTGAGATATTATTGCTTCTTTATGATCTAACATTCTAAATAGTACATTATCTCTATTTTCTTCTGGATCATAATCTCTAATGAAAAAAATAGCGCCATGTGCGAATGCGCCAACCATTAAAAAGCCTGCTATATATTGATGGTGAGTATAGAGAGCTGCTTGTGTAGTAAAATCTTTAGCCATAAATGCATATGGAGGCATCGCATACATATGCTGAGCAACTAGTGATGTAATAACACCTAAAGATGCTAAAGCTAATCCGAGTTGCATATGTAGTGAATTTGTTATTGTGGCATACAGTCCTTTATGTCCTTTGCCTAATCTTCCGCTTGGTGGACGATGTGCATCAAGTATATCTTTGATATTATGTCCAATACCCCAATTGGTTTTATACATATGACCAGCAATTATAAATACTATTGCAATTGCTAGATGGTGGTGAGCCATATCAGTCAACCATAAAGATTGACTTTGTGGATGAAAGCCACCTAAAAAGGTTAAAATTGCTGTCCCTGCTCCTTGGCCTGTACCAAATATATGATTTGATGTATCTGGGTTAGATGCATAAACGCTCCAATTACCTGTGAAAAATGGCTGTAAGCCAGCAGGATGTGGAAGTGTATATGTAAAATTATCCCATCCTATATGTTGGCCACGCGATTCTGGAATTGCTACGTGAATTAGATGCCCTGTCCAAGCTAATGAGCTTAATCCAAATAACCCAGATAAATGGTGGTTTAACCTTGATTCATTGTTTTTAAACCATGATAGGCCAGGCTTGAATTTGGGTTGTAAATGCAGCCATCCAGCAAAAAGCATAATTGCAGACAGTATTAATAGAAATAATGAACCGTTATATAAGTCATTATTAGTTCTCATTCCTATAGTATACCACCAGTGATAGACACCAGAGAAAGTGATATCTACTGGATATGATACACCACCTTTTGTAAATGCTTTTACAGCAGGTTGCCCAAAATGGGGATCCCATATTGCATGCGCAATTGGTTTAATTTTCATGGGTTGTGCTACCCATTGTTCAAAGTTACCCTGCCAAGCTACATGAAATAAATTACCTGATGTCCATAAAAAGATTATAGCTATATGACCGAAGTGAGAAGAGAAAATTTTCTGATATAAATTTTCTTCTGTCATTCCATCATGGCTTTCAAAATCGTGTGCTGTAGCTATCCCGTACCAAATTCGTCTTGTTGTTGGATCTTGTGCTAATGCTTGGCTAAATTTTGGAAATTTTGTTGCCATTTTTTTATTTTCCTGATTTAATATTTATCCTACTGATATAATTCTTGCTAAGAAGAAAGCCCATGTGGTTCCTATTCCTCCTAATAAATAGTGTGCTACACCTACAGCTCTTCCTTGTGTAATACTTAAAGCTCTTGGTTGAATAGATGGAGCTACTTTGACTTTATTGTGTGCCCATACAATAGATTCTATAAGTTCTTGCCAATATCCACGACCACTAAATAAAAACATTAAACTGAATGCCCATACAAAATGCGCTCCTAAGAAAATTAGTCCATATGCTGACAATGCGGATCCGTACGACTGTATTACTTGTGATGCTTGAGCCCAAAGAAAATCTCTTAGCCATCCATTAATTGTAATAGCACTCTGAGCAAAGTTTCCTCCTGTAATATGAGATACTGTTCCCGCGGGTGTAACACTTCCCCAAACATCGGATTGCATTTTCCAACTAAAATGAAATATTGCTATCGATAATGAATTATACATCCAAAAAAGGCCTAGAAATACATGATCCCATCCAGATACTTGACATGTACCACCTCTACCAGGACCATCACAAGGAAAACGAAATCCTAAGTTAGATTTATCTGGTATTAATCTAGAATTGCGAGAAAAGAGAAATCCTTTAACTAATATCAGAACTGTGACATGAATAGTAAATGCATGAATATGGTGTACCATAAAATCTGCTGTTCCTAAATTTATAGGCATCATAGCAATTTTATTATTAACTGCAATTACATCTCCACCAAATGCATAGCTTGCTGTTGCTAGTGCATTTGGGCTTGTATTGCTTGGAGCAAGACTATGAATATTTTGTATCCACTGTGCGAATATAGGTTGTAATTGTATCGCTGTATCTGAGAACATATCTTGTGATCTCCCTAGTGCTCTCATTGTATCGTTATGAATATATAAACCAAATGAATGAAATCCTAAAAATATACATACCCAGTTTAGATGAGATATTATTGCATCTCTATGTCTTATTACTCTGTCTAGTACATTATTATAATTTTGTGCTGGATTATAGTCTCTTACCATAAATATTGAAGCATGTGCCCCTGCTCCTACGATACAAAATCCACCTATCCACATGTGATGTGTAAATAGAGATAATTGTGTTGGGTAATCAGTTGCAATGTAAGGATATGGAGGCATTGCATACATATGATGAGCAACAATAATACTTAATGAGCCCATCATAGCTAAATTGATAGCCAGTTGTGCATGCCAAGAAGTTGTTAGTATTTCATAAATACCTTTATGTCCTTCGCCTGTAAATGGTCCTTTATGAGCTTCTAATATCTCTTTCATGCTATGCCCAATACCCCAATTAGTTCTATACATGTGGCCAGCTACTAAAAATAGTACGGCTAAAGCTAAATGATGATGTGCTGTATCAGTTAACCATAAACCTCCCGTGATGGGATTTAATCCACCCTTAAAAGTTAGAAAATCAGAGTACTCATTCCAATTTAAAGTAAAGAAAGGTATTATGCCTTTACTAAAACTTGGGTATAGTTGGCTTACTAGTTCTCTATTCACTAAAAATTCATGTGGTAGAGGTAATTCTTGTGGTGACACACCAGAATCCAACAGTTTATTAATCGGGATTGAGATGTGAATTTGATGTCCAGCCCAACCTAAGCAGCCTAATCCGAGTAAACCTGCCAAGTGGTGATTCATCATAGATTCTACATTTTGAAACCATTCTAGTTTGGGAGCGGCTTTATGGTAATGAAACCAACCAGCAAAAAGCATTAAACATGCCATAAAAAGTCCTCCTATGGCTGTTGCGTATAGTTCAAATTCTGTTGTTATTCCAGAAGAACGCCATATTTGGAAGAAACCAGATGTAATTTGAACTCCTTGGAATCCTCCTCCAACATCTCCATTTAAAATTTCTTGACCAACAATAGGCCAAACAATTTGAGCACTTGGCTTAATTACAGTGGGATTACTAAGCCATGCTACATAGTTGGAAAATTTTGCACCGTGAAAGTACATTCCACTCAGCCATAAAAATATAATTGCTAATTGACCAAAGTGTGCGCTAAAGATTTTTCTTGAAACTTCTTCTAGAGAACTTGTCTGACTATCAAAGTCGTGAGCATCTGCATGTAAATTCCAGATCCAAGTAGTGGTTTTAGGACCTTTAGCTAAATTTCTCGAAAAATGGCCAGGTTTTGCCCACTTGTCAAATGATGTAGCAACAGGATTTTTGTCTACAGTAACTTGAACTTTTTTTGTTTCTTGCTCTTTTGAGCTGATTGTCATCGAGATTCTCCTGTTTATTCTAATAAAATACATTGAGACAATTGAATAAAACACTCATGATGTTAATATTTTTTGCATATTTATTTTTAATATCTCTCGACTATTGAAGCTTAAGTTATGCAATTTTTACAATTGAGTTTTTATTACTAATTTATATTATAAATATAACAGATCTGTTACCTAAGATCTGTTAACAATAGTTAAAATCTAAAATAATTAAGTTCTATTAATTATATATCTTCTACAGTGTTTGTACTTTCATAAGTGCTTGACCACAGTCAACAATTTCTCCATCTTTAACTAATATTTCAGCAATTTTCCCATTTACTTCAGCTTCTATCTCATTCATTAATTTCATAGCTTCAATTATACAAACGATTTGTTTTTTATTTACTATATCGTTTTTTTCTATGAATGGAGGTTCATTCGGTGCTTGTGATCTATAAAAAGTACCAACCATTGGTGAAACTATTGTAGAATAGCTGATTGACTCCTTTGTATTTGTATTTGCTGGAGCACTATGGATAGTAGCATGATTTAAACCGCTTTTGTCTTCTGAAATTTTAGTTGTATTTTTTAGAGAAATATTCGAGTATTTAGATTTGATAATTGTAGAATTTGTATTAAAAATAATGTTATCCTTATTAATAAATAATTCAAATTGTTTACTTACTATATTAAGACGATGAATTCTATTTACTTTAAGGGAATATAGTATTTTCCTTAAATCTTTTACTTGAAAGTTTATATCCAATATGTATTCTCCTGTAGTATATGTGGTAATGTATTTAACCTATGCTATTTATTGTTATTATTGTAATTGATTTTTAGTATTTTCGTATATTTTATACTGATAGTCATAGACTAATCCTGGTACCAGTATTGCTTTTGTAATGTTGTTATTATCTTTTTCAATTGAATGTATAATTCATGTTACATTGAATCTTGGAAAATATAAAGAAATCTTTAATATAAATTAAATCTTACATACAAGAAGATTACTCTTCATTATAGTTAATAATATAAGTTTTTAATATTACTCATTGATGAACTAAGAATGTTAATAGCAGATGATTTAGACCAATTATTAGATATTTTGCCTAATTTTATTAGGTATCCTTTACAGATTCATCCTCAGAGAAAAGTATTAATTGAAGTAGTGATGGATTTAGGCCGAAAACCAGAAGCACGTTTTCCTAGAGGACCAGAATATCTATCTAAGAGAATTATCACTTGGCAAGATTTAGATTATTCTATTAAACGTATAGGACATTTTAGTGCTGACAATCGTTCTGGTATTGAAAGAACATTACACAGAATTAGTTCTATTAAGAACAGACAAGGCAGCACGATTGGTTTAACTTGTAGAGTAGGTAGAGCTATTTTAGGCACTATAAGTATCATTAGAGATTTATTAGATACATATCCTTCTATACTATTGTTAGGTAAGCCGGGTGTTGGTAAAACTACGGTTATTAGAGAAATTGCAAGAGTATTAGCAGATGAAATGGAAAAGAGGGTTGTTATAATTGATACATCTAATGAAATAGCCGGTGATGGTGATGTACCACATCCTGCCATTGGTAGAGCTCGAAGAATGCAGGTATCAAAACCAGAGTTACAACATCAAGTTATGATTGAAGCTATAGAAAATCATATGCCTGAAGTGATTATAATAGACGAAATAGGTACGGAATTAGAAGCCTTAGCTGCTCGCACAATAGCTGAAAGAGGTGTTCAGTTAGTTGGTACAGTACATGGTAATTATTTAGATAGTTTAATAAAAAATCCAGTTTTATCTGATTTGATTGGAGGTATACAATATGTTACTCTGGGAGACGACGAAGCAAAAAGGAGAGGTTCTCAAAAAAGTATTTTAGAAAGAAAAGCATCGCCAGCATTTCAAGTCGCTATAGAAATTCATGATCGTCATAGTTGGATTGTTCATGAATCAGTAGGGCATGCTGTTGATCAACTATTACAAGGAGTCAATTTATGGGTTCAGAGGCGTAAATTAATTCCTGGTGGTGCGATTTTAGTTCAATGTGAACAATATATAACTAGTACTTTTATTTCTAATACAAGTCGCTTTGACCCTAAAGTTAATATTAAAAATTCAAAATCTAATAACACTAATATACAATCATCTTTAAACTATTCGCAAAAACAAAATCTTATAAAGTTGCAAGAAATATCTGCTGTACCAAGTTTCTCTAGAAATCTTATGAAGGATATGCCTACTATACGTGTCTATCTATACTATATTAATAGTGAACAAGTAGAAATGATAATTAAGAATTTGCATTTACCTATTATTATTACAAGGGATATTGTACAATCTGATGTAATTTTATCTTTGAGATCGGGGTTTAAGCATAATACGAAGTTAAAAGAGGTAGCAAAAATAAGACATATAACAATATATACATTATGTAGTAGTAATTCTGCTAATATTAAGCGCGCTTTGACTAAAATGGTCAATATCAATAAAGTATCCCATTATAATTGGGATACTTTATGTAAAAATAGTACAGCAATAGAGTTGAAAATTTTGATAGAAACTAGAATAGCGATAGAAAAAATAGTAAATGGTAAAAAACAGTCTGTAGAATTACTTTCGCAAAATGTGAACTTACGCAAATTACAACATCAATTAATTAATTTTTATAACTTAAGATCTCGTAGTTTCGGTGAAGAACCTAATAGAAGATTAAGAATTTTCCCCGATTAGTTCTAAGTATGTAATTTGTCATAATTTTATTCTTGATAATTATAGATACAGGCTATTCTAATAATCGTATATGCTATTTATTAACTAAGGAGTTATTATGTCATCTTCTCAATCAACATCTTATATTTTCGATAAAGTTCAAAATATAGTTGTTAACCAGTTGGGTGTAGATAAGAATAAAGTTACAGAAGATGCTAAATTTGCTTCTTTAGGAGCAGATTCTTTAGACACAGTTGAGCTTGTAATGGCTATTGAAGATACATTCGCAATAAAGATACCTGATGAGGATGCAGAAAAAATAGCTAATTTAAGTCAGGCTATAGAATTTATTCAAAATGCTATAGATAAGAAAAAAAATTAATTTTCTGTATTAATTATACGGAGAGGGTGGGATTCGAACCCACGGAACCTAATGGTTCATCTGATTTCAAATCAGACGCAATAAACCAACTCTACCACCTCTCCTAATTTGTAGTAATGTATAAGGTTATAATATAACATAAGTAAGCTATTAAATACAATTTTGTATTACGATCTTACTTATAGCATATATTTATATTATATAAATAACGTATAGATTATTCATACGTAGTTTTTCCTGTAAATTTTCTATTTACCGGATCATCATTTTTACCTATGGAATGCTCAATATTTCCTACACCAACCCTACCAGGATTGACTTTCTCAGGAAATACACCATCTTTTGGGTGTAAATATTGGACTTCACTATTTGGAAAAATTCTATAAATTTTAAAATCTTTAATTTTAAATTGCGTTTTTAGTTGTGTGCTCAACGCTAAGCACTGTTCTTTCCTTGCTAAATATAAAAGATTATTACCCTCAAGCATTATTGCAGCTCCACCTGTAGGCATTTCAAAAATTTGTTCTTGTTTACTTGTCCAAGTAATAGCATACTTTTCTTCTATTTCCGCAGATCTCAGCCATCCACCTGTGCTACCACCAAAAGTGGGTGACGGCATTTTTAAATCTATTGTATTAGTCATAATAAATAATTCAGTAATATATAATACTTATCATTATAATTCATATAATATTGCCTATATTAATTAGGCAATAAAGCTTTATCTTTTTTACTGGGTTAGTATTACTAAATTAGTAAATGTCATATAATTAGATCATCTTATAGTTGATACGACATGTGAAGAGGGAATAGTTGGTAATAGATATAATTTGATTAAGTAAGAACATAATTTAATGTAAATAGGTACTTTTATAAGTTTTTTAATAACCCAGTTATTATATTTTTGATCTATTTCTATTAATTTTCTATTTTCTACAGCACATTGATCTAGGTGTTGAAAAAATTCAGGTTGATCAACATTTAATGCAACTGGAAAAATTCTTGATGCACTTTCGTTAGTTTTTCTAATCACTTGCATGTCATATTGCCTTGCATCTAAACCGATAGACTTATAAAAATTTGATCTTTGAAAGTCATTTAAATACATTGTTGCAAATACGCTTAATAAAAAAAAACGACACCACAGTCGTGCTTCTAGATTATTTAATAATTGTGGTTGTGATTTCAATAATACTGCAAAGAAATCACCGTGACGGTTTTCATCTTGACACCAGTTCTCAAAAAATTTAAAAATTGGATATATGCGATGCTCAGGATATTGTTCTAAATGTCTATATATCGTTATATATCGCCAATAGCCAATTTTTTCTGATAGATATGTTGCATAAAAAATAAATTTAGGCGCAAAAAAAGTATATTTTCTGCTTTTAGTTAAAAAACCTAAATCTAGCGATAAATTGAAGTCACTCATAGCTTTATTTAAAAAACCTGCATGTCTTGCTTCATCTCTTGACATAAGAAGAAAACATTCTGCTATTATAGGATTATTTTTGTCTAGTTTTCTAGAAAGTTCTTTATATAGTAAAAATCCTGAAAATTCAGCCGTACATGACCTTTCCAGAAATTCAATAAATAATGCTTTAGTTTTACTATCTAAATTATTCCAAGATTGTTCAAATTCTTCATCTCGAATAAAATGTTGTCTGTTATAATCTGCTCTAAATTCTTGTAGTAGAGCTTCAAATTCATCAATATTTGACGAAATGTCTAATTTAGACATTTCGTCAAAGTCTGTTGTATAAAATCGTGGAGTGAGTAAAGTTTCTTTTGCGGGTGTTTGAGATAAATTGTGACTTGTACTCATAATATTAGAATAATAATTTATTTGATTTTTATATATTTTAAAATTAATATATAATGTATCAGTATTTTTATACTAACCTTAAGTATTGTTATACTTTACTTTTTTTTGTAAAAAATTTACATTTCTTGATTTTATCTTAAAAAATCATATATTATTGTTGAACATAAAATATTTTTTAGCTTGTTTTTTGGTACAATAAGTTTTATAAGATGAATTGCAGTATAAAAATCATTTAATTCTTTATATGATTAAAGGAGTGAAAACAATGTTAGATATAATTAGTCTAGGCTGGGGATCATTATTAGCAATATTTAGTTTTTCAATTGCACTAGTTGTTTGGGGTAGAAATGGTTTCTAGTTTTAATATAATTAATTATTAATTTACTATTTATATACTTATGGAGTAAGGTAGTGGGGGGAGAAATTTTAATTGTAAGTACTGTAAGTTTCACACTAATATTATTAGGTTTGTTTTTAGGTTTTGTCTTGTTGAAAGTTCAAGGCGAATAACTGTTCATGATTTTTTATTATAACAAGTTAATTTTTATTTAAATTTAATTATTTTTAATATTTTTTAATAAAAGATTCTTAATAAGAATATGATAATCATATTCTTATTATTTATATTTTTTTATTCTAAATCACTATATGAAAATTTTATGGTACATACTTGGAGTTGTTACAGTAATATTGATTTTAATTAGTAATCCTAAATTGACGACTTTAGGAGGATTTAAAAATGAATCTAATGGTTTAAATCTTACACGTAGCACGCAAAAAAATTTACAAATTATTATTATTATTAATATATGTCTATTTTTAGGATGGACTATCATATATGTGCTGTCATCTAGTATGTATTGACATATATTGTATGAATCATATATAACATAAAAAAATTTATGCCTATTTCTAAAAAAATATGTCCTGTACCTTTCGACCAACAGCCCTTAAATGAATATTTATCTTTAAAATCTTCCTGGTTTTTCTCTTGGTCTACTTTATCTTTAGATAAGTATTTTATTAAACTATTGACTATTTTTATGTTTATTTCTATTGCATTTATGCCTTTATTACGATATATAGTTTCAAAAACTTATAGTATATGGGGATTAGTCATATTAAATATATTAATAGTTAATACTATCTTTTTATTAATTTTTATACGTTTATATCTAGGGTGGTCTTATGTTCTTAAAAGACTAATTAGTGCGACTACTTTTTATGAAGAATCAGGATGGTATGACGGTCAGTTATGGGTTAAAAGTCCAGAGGTTTTAATAAAAGATCGTCTTGTTGGATTTTATGAGGTTACGCCATTTTTATCAAGGGCAAAATATGGCATATTAATAAGTATAATTTTGATACTTCTTGAAAAAGTAGTTTATTCGTTGCTTTTAAGATAATAAATATATTATTATAATTGTTTAATCGCGGGGTAGAGCAGTCTGGTAGCTCGTCGGGCTCATAACCCGAAGGTCAATGGTTCAAATCCATTCTCCGCTATTATATTGTTTAAGTATTGAATATGTTATTCATACTAATTTATGCTATTATGTTGTTTTGTTACTGTTATTTTATATAATATAGAAAATGCTAAATGTTATAACAAGAAGTGTAGTATTAACATGATAACAAATAATAATGTTTTTAGAGTTGGTCAACAGGCGCCAAATTTTTCTGCCACTGCTGTGTATGATCAGGAGTTTAAGAAAATAACACTATCTGATTACTTGGGTAAGTATGTGATACTACTCTTTTATCCTTTAGATTTTACATTTGTTTGTCCAACTGAGATCACTGCTTTCAGTGATTCATATAAAGAGATTCAGGGTCTAAATACAGAAGTTTTAGGTATATCTGTTGATAGTGAATATTCACATTTAGCATGGTTGCAAATGGAAAGAGATATTGGAGGCTTAGGAGACCTTAATTATCCTTTAGTTTCTGATTTAACAAAAGAGATTAGTGCTTCATATAATGTTTTAACAGAAGAAGGTAAAGCACTAAGAGGTTTATTTATTGTTGATCAGCGAGGAATTATACAATATTCTTTAGTTAATAATTTAGATTTTGGCCGTAGCGTTAGTGAAACTTTAAGAACACTTAAAGCTATTCAATATGTACAATCTCACCCGGATGAAGTTTGTCCAGCAAATTGGCAGCCAGGACAAGCTACTATAATTAATAGTCCTCAAAAATCGAAAAATTATTTTCAGTCTGTATAGATCAATATAATAATTTTCTCTTTAATATATTTAATTTAACTATGTGTTCTAAATACTCTATTCTTTATTAAGAATTTATCAAGAATAATAAGTATATCTAGTAATTTAACGTAACAATTCCGTAAAAGAACAACAAAAGCACATAGTATGGCTGAAAATTTCAGTTTTGTTAAATCATTGTTGAGCCGTGTATTTGATATAAAATCCTATTGCAGATTAATCGCTAATTTGTTTTTTATTTATAGTGCCCTTAAATAAGCAATAGAAGCAAATAAGGATTATTATATGGTTCTATCAATAGGGTTTCCAGAACTAAATCGTAAGCTTAGCTTATAAAAAGATCTTGCATATTACTATGACCCTAATTGGGAAGCGTAGATTTATGATGTTTTTAGCAATAAAAACTTATGTTAATAAAATTAGTAATATTGGTTTGAGTCAAACTGGGTTGTTAATATCTCATTCTCATAATAGAGATATAGTGGATTTATCAGAAGTATGGATATTGAAATGAATTGTACAAACGGTTATGAATTTATATAGTAGTGATAGAACTATATTCTAGAATTTTCTAGATATCAAAAATGATAAAAAGTTTAAAACTATATATCATCAAGTATTGAAAAATGCTCCTATGGATCGAATCTAAACAGAAATAATTGTTCCTGAAGCTAATATTGTATTTAATCTTAATTTAAGATGATTGGTATATTACTTCTAAGTGCAATTACAAGTTTATGAAAAAATTTATTAAAAATACAACATTATTTCTATTTTTGTATTTTGATCTTTATAGTATAGACATCTTGTCTAAGATCTCATTTATTTTTATACTGATAAATGACTTATTTAGTGATTAATATAATTTATTCAACTTGTATGTTTTGACTACTTAATTCAGTTATAAAATTTATGTGTAAAATAAAAACCTCTAAATCAATAGTTAAAAGATTTAAATTTAAATCTAAAAATAAAATTTTACGACGCATGGCTGGTCGCAGCCATTTACTACAAAAAAAATCGTCCAAGAGAAAACAGAAGTTAAGAAAAGTTATTAATTTAAAAAAAGTTGATATATCAAGCTGGAAATTTAAAATACCTCACATACATTATTAAGATAATATACTTATATGACAAGAGTTAAAAGAGGCAATGTTGCTCGTAAAAGACGAAAAAAAATTTTAAAACTTGCTAAAGGTTTTAGAGGTTCTCATGCAATTTTATTCCGTACAGCTAAACAGCAAGTACTAAAAGCTCTAAAATATTCTTACATAGGTAGAAAAAATAGAAAACGCAATTACAGAAGTCTTTGGATAGTACGTATTAATGCTGCAGTGAGACCTTATGGGATTACATATAACGAGTTTATAAAACAATTAAAAAAAAGTAGTATTGCTTTAAATCGAAAAATGTTGTCTCAATTAGCTATTCTAGATCATTCTGTCTTCAAAACTATTTTAAATTCTTGTACATCTGAATTTAAGTGATAATCTAAAATATTTTTTAATTTGCAAGCTGATAATTAAACACGTTTTTAATTGTTCTTAAAAAGTCTTAAAAAGAAAATAGTTTATCTTTTTTGATTCAATATATTAAATTACTCATATTAAGATTTGATTTCAATTACTTTAAAATATAAACATCTTATGTGATTTAATTTTAAATTAAATCACTTTACCAAAGTTTTATTAAAAACTTATGTTTTTTTAAAACATCATTTTACTAATTGCTAATTCCATCATTAATAGCTAGAATCCTTCTTTTAAGATAATCTCTTCATAACATAGTTATTGATATAGGTTAAATTTTTTTGAGCTAATTGGTTATCTATTTTTTTAAGAGCTTGTATTGATGCTTGCATGTGCTCTTGTGCTAAGTCATATGATTTTTGAATACCACTACTACTTTTGATGATTTTAATAGCTTTATCAATATCTTTATTTTGCTGAAATTCTCTTGTAATTAATTCGTAAAGTCCTGAATTTTCTTGTAAAGCAAAAAGAAGTGGAGCAGTTAAATTTCCATTTTTTAAATCTGACCCAGCTGGTTTTCCGAGTGATACTGCCGAACCTATTATATCTAAAATATCATCTACAATTTGAAAAGCTAGTCCTAAGTGTTTTCCATATAAGTAAAATTGATTTTGTGTGTCTTTTGTTGTGTTACTAAGTATAGCAGTAGCTTTACAGCTGGATGCTATTAGAGATGCGGTTTTATAAAATGATTTTTCTATATAGTTATTCATAGATATTGTTTCATCAAAACATGTTAATCCTTGTCTTATTTCACCTTCTGCAAAATCAGTAATAACTTTAGAAATAGTTTTGACTACCTCTAAGTTATTTAAATTTGCTAAGTACCAGGAAGATTGAGCAAATAAAAAATCTCCTGCTAGTACTGCTACTTTAGTGCTGAATGCATTATGGACTGTGTTTACCCCTCTCCTTATTTCACACTCATCGATGACGTCATCATGTACTAAGCTAGCTGTATGTATAATTTCTGTGATTTCAGCAAGCCTTTTATGTTCTGGAAGTATATGTAACATTTTTGTGGTTGATAATGCTACTAATAGTATAATAGTTGGTCTTATTCTTTTTCCTCCAGCTTTAAAAAGATGTTCAGCTGCTGCGTATAATATAGGATGTTTGGCACCTACCATTCTTTTTAGATTGTTTTCTAAAATCACTAAATCCGGCTGGATATTTTGTAAGGTTTTGGGTAATATACTCATGGCTATTTCAATAATATGGATAAAATATAAATTCAGACAAATGATTATAACTATATTACTCAATATATTCATCTATTTGGAGCTGTTTTATAATTGATATATAAAAATTCCTAATGTATTATTATCTGTATATTTATTATATTTATATATAAGATTTCTTTCTTGACGAAATATTTGATTTTTTATTATTAATATTTCAATTAATTATAGTATTTAACTAAATGAAGAATAAAATTATTTTACCCTCAAGTGTGTCTCGCGAATATGATATAAATTCTCATGTTGTGTTACATCTATATAAAGATATGCTACTTGGTCGTTGTTTTGAGGATATGTGTGCTCAGATGTATTATAGAGGCAAAATGTTTGGTTTTGTTCATTTATATAATGGTCAAGAAGCTGTATCAACTGGAGTTATAAAAGCTTTGCAGAAAGACGATTATGTTTGTAGTACATATAGAGATCATGTCCATGCCTTAAGTAAAGGTGTTCCAGCCAATTTGATTATGGCAGAATTATTCGGTAAAGAGACTGGATGTAGTCGTGGACGTGGTGGTTCAATGCATATTTTTTCGGCTTCCCATAATTTTTTAGGTGGTTTTGCCTTTATTGGTGAAGGTATTCCCATTGCTATAGGTGCTGCTTTTCAAAGTGTTTATCGAAAACAAATTTTAAATGATTTGCAACCTATGCGTGTAACAGCTTGTTTTTTTGGAGATGGTACTAGTAATAATGGGCAATTTTTTGAATGCTTAAATATGGCTGTTTTATGGAAATTGCCTATTATTTTTGTTGTAGAAAATAATCAATGGGCAATTGGTATGGCTCATAGTAGATCTACTTCATTTCCTGAAATACATAAAAAAGCAGAAGCATTTGGTTTACCAGGTATAGAAGTAGACGGTATGGATGTTTTAGCAGTACGAGAGGTTGCTATATCAGCTGTTGATAGAGCACGACTTGGGCATGGCCCTACCCTGATAGAAGCATTGACATATCGTTTTAGGGGACATTCTTTAGCAGATCCTGATGAGTTAAGATCGCTTAGTGAAAAAGAAGCATGGTTAGCGCGTGATCCTATTAAACGTTTAAAAAATTATATTGTACATAATTCTTTATGCTCGGATCAAGAAGTTGAAGATCTAAATTCAGTAGTGAAAATAGAAATCGATCAAGCTGTTGAATTTGCTATGTCCAGTCCTGAACCACATCTCAAAGATTTGAAAAAATATTTGTTTTCAGATTAATCATATTAATATATTTATATTTATTTATAGTTTTAGATATTTATTATTTATCTCATGACTGAAGTATTTATGTTTGATGCTTTAAGAGAAGCTACTAATGAAGAAATGCAAAATGATTCTTCTGTATTTGTTCTGGGAGAAGATGTAGGTCATTATGGAGGTTCTTATAAAGTTACTAAAGATTTACATTCTAAATACGGTGATTTAAGAGTTTTAGATACTCCTATTGCTGAAAATAGTTTTATGGGTATGGCAATTGGCGCAGCAATTACAGGTTTACGTCCTATAGTTGAAGGTATGAATATGAGTTTTTTACTCTTAGCCTTTAATCAAATTTCTAACAATGCTGGTATGTTACGGTATACTTCAGGAGGCAATTTTCAAATTCCTATTGTTATACGTGGACCAGGAGGTGTTGGTAAACAATTAGGAGCAGAGCATTCACAAAGATTAGAAGCTTATTTTCAAGCTATTCCAGGACTTAAAATTGTTGCTTGTTCAACACCCTATAATGCTAAAGGTTTATTGAAATCTGCTATTAGAGACAATAATCCTGTAATTTTTTTTGAACATGTTTTACTTTATAATTTAAAAGGTGAATTACCAAATGATGAGTATTTTCTTCCTTTAGATAAAGCCGAGGTAGTTAGAAATGGATCAGATGTTACTATTTTGACTTATTCTCGAATGCGTCATCATGTAATGCAAGCTGTAGCAGATCTTGTGAATGATGGTTATAATCCAGAAGTAATAGATTTGATTTCATTAAAACCATTGGATATAAGCTCTATTGCACAATCCTTAATGAAGACAAATAAACTAATTATAGTAGAGGAATGTATGAAAACGGGAGGTATTGCTGCTGAAATAATAGCACAAATTAATGATAATTATTTTGATTTTTTAGATGCTCCTGTAATAAGATTGTCTTCTAAGGATATACCTACACCCTATAATGGTAAATTAGAAAAAGCTACTGTTATCTATCCTCAGCAAATTATCGAAGCTGTTAAAAGTATAGTCTAGTAATTTCTGATTAATTATCAATAAGTAAGTATATATACTTACTTATTAGATTTCTATATATTATTTTTTCAGAAATTGATCTCAGCTGCTTGTACCTTTTCCCATTGTTTTTTCTTTAACACAAAAAATATTTGAGCTGTTGTTACAGTGAAGAAAAACACTATCATGCCTTTAATTCTAGAAGGGCTTTGTAATACTATTTCTGTTTCAGTTTGCCCGAATCCTCCTATATTTGGATCATTAGTCAGATTTTGATTAGCAAAAATTTGACTGCCTTGAGATATCATTAATTTTAATCCTGGTGGTATATTTTCTATATAGTTTTCTCCATTTTCTTTTTCAATTTCAATGCTATATCCGCCCTTTTCTAAAGATATTACATTTATAACTTTTCCTGTATTTAAAGATACTATTGGGTTATTATTAGATTTATCTCCGGTTGGGTAAACTTGTCCTCTTCCTCTGTTAGCTCCTACATAAATTGGATATTTTAAAAAATGAATATTTTTATCTTTATTTGGATCTGGTGATAAAATAGGGAAAATTATTTCTTGGTTTTTTTCGCCAGGTAAAGGACCTACTAATAAAATGTTATCTTTTGTTGTACTATATGGTTGTATATAAACATTTTTAGTTTTTTCTCTTAATTCTTCAGATAATAAATTTTTGGGAGCTAATTTAAATCCTTCAGGTAAAATCATGACAGCTCCAGTATTTATAGATCCTGTAAGTCCATTTCCTAATAGTTGTTTGCCACTTTTGTCATAAGGTATTTTCACAATTGCTTCAAAAATGCTATTTGGTAATACTGTTTTGGGTGTTTCAATTTCTACACCTTTTTGTGCTAGATGACAATTTGCACAAACTATTCTACCCGTAGCTTCCCTTGGATTTTCGTATCCCTGCTGTGCATATATAGGAAATGCTAGAGTTTGTGTCGGTTGAATTATAATTAAGTTTATAATACTGATTAAAGCTAATAATGTAAGTTTTATATTCATATAAAAATATTTATCGTAATTACGAGTCATGTTGCATAAAATAAGATTTTTAATTATTATATCTCTCTATTTATTTATAATAACATTCTATATTTATTATTTTTTCATAAATTGTTTTTCTTATTATTTTAGTTATCATTTTTTCTTTTATAATTTATATTCAAGTTACTTGTTTAGTATTTTCAATACAATAATTCCACTGCTATATAATGCTAAAATAGCTATAGACATAATAATTTGTGTTATTGGATCTGTTGATGGGGTAATAATAGCTGCAATTATTGTTGCGCCTAAAACAATATATTTCCAGTATATATACATTTCTGTAGAAGAAAAAATTTTCAGTATTCCTAAGATTACTTGGATGATAGGAATTTGAAATGCAATACCCGTACTAAATAAAAGAAGTAATATAAAGTTGAAATATTGTTCAAATGACCATATTGGTTCTACAATTTCATTGCCATAATTAATTAAAAATTTTAGTGCTGCAGGTACTAAAATCATATAAGCAAATACTATACCACTGAAAAATAATATTATGGATATAAATAATATAGGAACTATAAAGTTACTTTCTTTTCTAGTAAGTCCAGGTAAGATAAATAAAGTTATTTGATAAATAATGAAAGGGCTACTTAATAAAAATCCTGAGTATAAAGCGACTTTAATAGAGGTAAAAAGATATTCTCCTGGCGCTAGTTGTAAAAATTTTATTCCTATTGCTGGTTGTTGTAAAATATATGAAATATGTTTCATGTATGTGAAGCATATTAAAGTAATAACAGTAAAGATAAGAGCAGCAATAAATATACGTTGTCTTAGTTCTTCTAAATGTTCAAAAATAGACATGTCTGTGCTAGAATTTATTTTTTTATTCATAAAAGTGTGTAAATGAAAAAAAATTTATTTTGTTTACTTTTAAGTATTCTAAATAAAAAATAATATTTATATTTTTTCTTTTCACTAATAAGTATTACAAAGTTTATATTTATTCAAGGTAGATATATATTTTATATATATTATAAGTATAAGTATTTTAAGTATAAATTTATATAGTAATCATAGATCCTGCTACAATATAGTCAACTTAAATTTTATAAATTTAAAATCTATGTTTTGAATTAAATGATTTATATCAAGTTTAAAATAGTCTATACAAAAGTATCGTATTTAGGTTAGGAGATCAATTTATGAGTGTTAAAGCAACTAGTGGAAGCCCTTTAGTGTGTCCACAGCTTTTTCGGACAGCTTCAATCTCTGCTATAGTGCAAGCAGAACAACAAGACCGATTTCTACAGTTAGGTGAATTAGATCAGCTTGTTACATTTCTAAAGTCAGGCAATAAGCGTTTAGAAGTAGCAGATATTCTAACTAAAAATGCTAATCTATTAGTATCTAAAGCAGCTGACAAAATTTTTGTAGGAGGGTCACCGATTTCTTATTTAGAGAGACCACAAGCATCATTTCTATCGATAAATCAATTAAGTAATCAATCAAGCTTCCAAAATTTATCAGGTGACATTCAAAATAACTTTTTGGGCATAGTGTCATCTACTTTTAGTACAAGTGATTCATTACCAGCTGGCTTTAAGCCTATTAATATAGTACGTTATGGCAACAATCGTATGAAAAAATCTTTACGTGATTTAGATTGGTTTCTACGATACTTGACGTATGCTATTGTTGCAGGAGATCCTAATATTTTATCTGTTAATATTAGAGGTTTAAGAGATTTAATAGATAATGCATGTTCTAGTGCCGCTGCAATAGTCGCGTTGCGTGAGATGCGTAAAATAGCAATTAGTATTTTTAATGAAGATTCTCAAGGTCAAAAATTGGTAAAAGAATACTTTGATGTTATTATTTCAGAATTTGATCAATCAGCTTTAACGGATAAATTACGTAAAAGAAATTCTACTGATTTACAGGGGTTGCGTTTACCTCAAACTTATAGTAAGGCTAGTATTTTGAAGCAGCGCTTCGTTATGAAGACCGGTTTATCTTCAGACGAAAAGAACATGGTGATTAAAGCATGCTATAGACAGATTTTTCAAAGAGATATTTCTAAAGCATATGGATTAAATTTCAAAGATCTAGAATCGCAAGTCAAAAATGGTACATTATCGATTAAAGAATTCATCCGTTATCTAGGTAAATCATATATTTATCGTAAGCAATTTGTTCAGCCTTTTACTAATAGTCGTGTTATTGAATTGGCATTTAGACATTTTTTAGGCAGAGGTATTAGTTCTCTACAAGAGTTTAAACAATATTTTGCAGTTTTGTCATCTAGAGGTCTAGATGGTTTAATAGACAAAATAATCAATAGTAATGAATATTCCGATTACTTTGGCGAAGAAACCGTTCCATATTTGCGTAGTTTAGGTGAAGAAGCACAAGAAGCTTGCAATTGGGGTGCCCAAATTGACTTATTGAAATATAGTTCAGTTTTTCGAAAAATTCCGCAGTTTATCACTTTATTTGGTGATTATAAGGGAAATCTTCCAGATCAGCATCCTTATGGCTTAAGCAATGATCCCTTATTAATACAATTTGGAGCAATCTTTGCAAAAAATCGTATTAATTTACGTAAAAAGTCATCTCTTTTTGGAAAAGATACGAGACGTATCTTGCCTAGAAGTGGTCCTGCTATATACAGTCAGATTAGTAGTCCGCACCTACGTTCTAAAAGTTCGGGTTCATTAGGACCTAAAATATTTCAATTAAATCTTTCTAATCAGAAAGATAGTCCAGACTTAGAACAAGTTATACGAGCTACATATTTAAGCGTTTTTGGTCGTTTTATCTATGAAGCTGAAAAAATTATAGTTAAAAAGTATGAGAATTTATTTAGAAATCGTCAAATTTCTGTTCGTGAATTTGTTAGCGAATTAACTAAATCATCCATCTTCAGGTCATTGTATTGGGATAATTTATATATATGTAAAGCTATAGAGTATATACATAATCGATTAATAGGAAGACCTACGTATGGTAGACAAGAAATTAATAAATACTTTGATATTGTTTACAAACAAGGTTACTATAAAATGATAGATGCTATGATAAATAGTGTTGAATATTTTGAAACTTTCGGTGATAATATTGTTCCATACGAGCGATATATAACACCTTATGAGTTAGCTGCTAGAAATTTGAGATTAAGTAATCAAGATCAGAAATATCTGAGTAACATATCTTCAAAAGTGTTTCAAAAATTGATATTAAATTCTACATCTTCTAAGCAAAGTAACACTATGCAAAAAATGAAACAGGGCGTTAGTATAAAAAGAGACCAACAAGTTATTTTTAAAGCTGATCCTTCAATGGACGCTGCAAGTATGTTTCAAATTTTAAGAGCAGCTTATCGTCAAATTTTCGAAAGAGATTTAAGCCCTTTTGTTATAGGCGATGAGTTTTTTAACTTAGAAAAAGCATTTGTTAATCGACAAATAACAGTTCGAAGGTTAGTCGAAAATTTAGGATCTTCTTCTTTATATGCTAAAGAATTTTACCAACCTTATCCCAATACAAAAGTTATTGAATTGGGAACAAAACATTTTTTGGGTAGAGCACCTAATAATCAAGCTGAAATAAGATATTTCAATCAAATTTTAGCATCTCAAGGATTGGCGTATTTTATATCTACTTTAGTGAACAGCAAAGAGTATGATTTAATTTTTGGTATGAACACTATACCTTATCGTCGTTTCCCAACTTTACCGGCAGCTAATTTTCCGAATACGGAAAAATTATATAATCGTCTAACAAAACAAAGTAAATCAATTGTTATACCTAGTTTCATATCAAATAGTGGGAATTAATAAATTATTATATTTGATACAACAGTAAACTTTCTTGCTTTAGTACTTCTTAAGTACATTTATTTTGTACTTATAAGAAAAGCTTTTAAAGCAATTGTTACTTGATTAGACAGAGAGACTTGAATTGTATTTTATTATATAAATGTTAATAGTATTATTGGAGTTTTATTTAATGAGTATTATTACTAAATCAATTGTTAATGCAGATGCAGAAGCTAGATATTTAAGTCCAGGAGAATTAGACAGAATTAAAAGTTTTGTTTTATCTGGTCAAAGACGCTTAAGGATAGCACAAATTTTAACAGACAACCGTGAACTAATTGTAAAGCAAGGTGGTCAACAGTTATTTCAGAAGAGGCCAGATGTGGTCTCGCCTGGCGGTAATGCTTACGGGGAAGAAATGACTGCAACATGTTTGAGGGATTTAGATTATTATTTAAGATTAGTGACTTACGGTATAGTAGCTGGTGATGTAACTCCAATAGAAGAAATAGGTTTAGTGGGAGTTAAAGAAATGTACAACTCTCTAGGTACTCCTATCTCTGGAGTTGCTGAGGGTGTACGTTCCATGAAGAATGTTGCTTGTTCTTTGCTTGCTGGAGAAGATTCTGCAGAGGCGGGTTTTTATTTTGATTATACATTAGGCGCAATGCAGTAAAAACAAAAACTTATATCAAGAAATATTAACAGAAATAATTTTAAGGATAATTCATAACTATGCAAGATGCTATTACTTCTGTAATTAATGCAGCTGATGTACAAGGTAGATATTTAGACGATAATTCATTAGATAAGTTAAGAGGTTATTTTCAAACAGGCGAATTAAGAGTTAGAGCTTCAGCTACTATAGCAGCTAATGCAGCAACAATTATTAAAGATTCTGTGGCTAAAGCTTTATTATATTCAGATATAACTAGGCCAGGTGGTAATATGTATACTACAAGAAGATATGCTGCTTGTATACGTGATTTAGATTACTATCTTCGTTATGCTACTTATGGAATGCTAGCAGGCGATCCATCTATTCTAGATGAGCGTGTTTTAAATGGCTTAAAAGAAACATATAATTCATTAGGTGTGCCTATTGGTGCTACTATCCAGGCTGTACAAGCCATGAAAGAAGTTACATCTAGTTTAGTAGGTCCAGATGCAGGTAAAGAGATGGGAGTATATTTTGATTATATTTGTTCTGGTTTAAGCTAGTAAAATAAAAAAATAAATTAGTAATTAAAATTAATATTACTGATTTATTTTTGTAGTTCACTAATTGTTTTCTTAGTTAGCTAGAACATTAGATGCTTGTATACGAGCACGAGCTCTTCTTAAATTTTGTGTAGCCTCAATTTTATCTTTATCGTTTATAGCTTCATTTAGTATTTTAGTAGCTTTCTCTAAATTTTCTTGTGCTGCTTTTATATCTATTTTTGATACTTCTTCTGCTCCATTTACTAAAATGGTAATTTTATTATCTTTGACTTCAGCGAAACCTCCAAGAAGTATAATGGGCTGCCATTCTTTTTGAATACGTACACGCATAACTCCTATATCTATTGCTGTTAATAGAGGAATGTGTCCTTTTAAAATACCTACCTGTCCAGTGCTGCTAGGTAAAATTACTTCTTCTGCATTTGCATCCCATACTGTTTTATCAGGTGCAATAACACGTATATTTAATGTCATTTGTCTAATTTTATTATTTTAACTTTTCTGCTTTACTTATAGCTTCGTCGATATTACCTACTAAATAAAAAGCTTGTTCAGGTAAATCATCTAGTTGTCCACCTAGTATCATATTAAAGCCCTTGATAGACTCTTCTAATGACACATATTTTCCTGGAGATCCTGTAAAAACTTCTGCAACAAAGAAAGGTTGTGATAGAAATCTTTCTATTTTTCTTGCTCTAGCAACAGTTAATCTGTCATCTTCTGATAATTCGTCAAGGCCTAAAATAGCTATAATATCTTGTAATTCCTTATATCTTTGTAAAGTTGATTTTATTTGCTGTGCTGTTGAATAGTGCTTTGATCCTACTATAGAAGGCTGTAACATTGTTGATGTAGATCCTAAAGGATCTACAGCGGGATAAATACCTTTAGCTGCTAAGCTTCTTGACAATACAGTTGTTGCATCTAAATGTGCAAATGTTGTGGCTGGTGCTGGATCAGTTAAGTCATCTGCAGGAACATATACGGCCTGTATTGATGTAATTGACCCGTCTGTTGTAGATGTAATTCGCTCTTGTAAAGTTCCCATCTCTGTAGCTAATGTCGGTTGATAACCAACAGCAGATGGCATACGCCCTAATAAAGCTGAAACTTCAGAGCCTGCTTGTACAAATCGAAAAATATTATCTATAAATAATAATACATCCTGTTTATTAATATCCCGAAAGTATTCTGCCATAGTTAATGCAGTCAAGCCTACTCGCATTCTTGCTCCAGGTGGCTCATTCATTTGTCCGTATACTAAAGCTACTTTTGATTCTTTTAAGTTATCCGCATTAATAACTTTTGATTCTTTCATTTCTTCGTATAGGTCATTCCCTTCTCTAGTTCTTTCTCCAACTCCTCCAAATACTGAAACACCTCCATGGGCTTTTGCTATATTATTAATTAATTCCATAATGAGTACAGTTTTACCCACACCAGCCCCACCAAATAATCCGATTTTGCCTCCTTTTCTATATGGTGCCAATAAATCAACAACTTTAATACCTGTTTCAAATATAGAAGGTTTAGTTTCTAATTGAGTAAATAAAGGAGCGGCTCTATGTATTGGTAGTGAATCTTCAGATTGTATATTACCTAAATTATCTACAGTTTCGCCTAGTACATTAAAAATTCTCCCTAGTGTAGGTATTCCAACTGGTACTGTAATAGGTGCTCCAGTATCAGTCACTTCTATACCTCTTTTTAGGCCTTCGGTAGAACTCATAGCTACAGCTCTCACTCTATTATCTCCTAGCAATTGTTGTACTTCACAAGTTATTATGTTTTCAGGACCTTTAACTTTTAATGCATTAAATACTTTAGGTAACTGTCCGTTTGGAAATTCTATATCTAATACAGGTCCTATAATTTGAGTTACGCATCCTTGATTTTTAATACTTACCATTGGTATTTTGAGATAATTTAATTATTGTAAATTAACATAATTTCTTTAAGCTGTCTTTAACCTAAGACCGATATAATTATAATCTAATTATAGATTGAAATGAAAGTTTTTAACAACAATTATGAAAATACTAAGAATTTTTATGTGTTATTTAGTCGACCTGTCGTTTTTAACCAGTTTTGAGCTTCTATATAATTGTTAGGCGCTAAATAAATAGCTTGTTTCCAATATTCTGCTGCTTTATCAAACATAGATTTTGACATATTATTATCTTGTTTATCAGCAGCTTTTAACCCCTGATAATGATATATAATAGCAATATTATTAAATGCTTGTGGTAATCTAGCATTTAATTCTAAAGATTGGTGATAATACTCCAAAGCTTTTATATGTTCACCATTACTTGCATAAATCAGCCCAATATTGTATATTATGTATGACCTATCATATGGGTCTTCCTCTAATCTTAGAGCCTCATAATAATTTTCTAAAGCTTCAGCATATTCCCCTTCTGATTGAGCTGACATACCATCGCGATAATAACAAAAAGCTTGTTTTTCTTCTTTAGTTGTAGGTAATATTTTTAAAATTATATCTGCTAATACAGTAAAGGTTTTGTCTATAAAATTATCATTTTTTTGTAAACGAGGCATAGTACTCCTTATATTTGATATCTAATTATATAATTTCTATCTGCATATTATTATAATAATTGATAAATCTATTTTAGTTGTCCTTAATTACGTGAGTTAAAAATTGTATACAACGTTTTTTAATAAAATGTCTATTTCATTTGAAGTATTAATATAATATCTATTTATTATAAGGGGAGGTGTGTAAGTGCGTTATAATCATTTTATTGATTTTAGTATATGTATGTCTATAAAAAGTGAAAATACTTTTTTATTAGAGAATCCAAGATTTATTAATAATCTGAAACTTTTTAATATTCATTCAAGTCAAGACTTTAAGTCTCCTATAGAAATAAGAAATTCTGTTGATAATTCAGATTATAATGTAAAGCTTGAAAAGAAATTAAGAAATTCATTTAAGCAAGATATTAAGCCAAAATCAAAGAAAAATAAGATTGTTGGTGTTGACTTAGACCAAGAATATATGTTTAAGAAAAAGAATAAAAGTAAAGTAATAATTAATGCTCCAGATGATTTGATTAATAACAGTGAAAACTCTTTTACGTCTGGTAAACAAAAAAAGAAAGATAAGGTGAAGCAAAAACAGAATGTTAATAGCGATATGCATCATACAACAAATGATCATTTGTCTAATCTTAATCCTATAGATAATAGCAATAAAGATAAATCTATAATTATAGATAGTTCTTTAAGTGTTGAAGAATTATCTATAAAACTTAAAATACCGCCAGCAGAAATTATTACTGGTTTGTTTTTGAAAGGCATTTCTGTAACGGTTAATCAAATTATTGATGTAGCTATTGCGACCCAAGTAGCTCAAAAATACAACTTTACAGTTGTAAAACAAAATTATCAATCTCAACTAGATCATTCAAACAAATTAAAAGAAGTTAGTTCTATTGCGAGCATTCATAGAGCTCCTATAGTTACAATTTTAGGGCATGTAGATCATGGTAAAACCACTCTATTGGATTCAATTCGAAATACTAATACTGTTAGTAAAGAAATAGGTGGAATAACACAATCTATCAAAGCTTATGAAGTGAATTGGTTATATAATTCATCAAATAAAAAATTAATATTTATTGATACACCAGGTCATGAAGCTTTTTCTAGCATGAGACTACGTTGTGCACAAATTACTGATATAGTAATTTTAATTGTTGCTGCAGATGATGGTTTAAAACCTCAAACTATTGAAGCAATTAATTATATTTTATCTAAAAAAATACCCTTTATTGTAGTTATCAATAAAATTGATAAAGTAGATACAAGTCTTATTAAAGTTAGAGAGCAATTGGCTAACTATGATATTATAAGCACAGATTGGGGAGGAGAAATTCAGTTTGTTGAAATTAGTGCTTTACGAAAAAGTAATATTAATAAATTATTAACAGTCATTTGTTCATTAGCAGAATATATCAATTTAAAAGCTGATCCTACCCAATTGGCAGAAGGGTCTATCTTAGAAGCCTATTTAGATAAAAGTAAAGGCATAGTTGCAAATATGGTTGTTTTAAATGGTACATTACGAATTGGAGATATTATAGTTTCAGGTCATTCTTATGGACGTGTAAAAAAAATTATAAATAGTTTATGCAATGAATTAATTCAAGCTGAGCCTTCGTCTATTTTAGAAGTATTAGGTTTTTACTCTATGCCGCAAACAGGAAAATATTTTTATGTAGTTGATAGTGAAAAACAAGCGAAAAAATTAATTGCACGCATCCCTCTATCTAATATTACAAAAACTACTAAAAATGTATTCAACTCAAATCCTAAATTATATGATCATAGTATTAATAATAGAATTCTAAATTTAATTATTAGAGCAGATACGCAAGGCACTGTTGATGCTGTCATCAATTCATTGATACAAATTTCTCAAAAGAAAATTAAGCTCAATATACTAACTGCTAGTTTAGGAGTTGTTTCTAATACAGATTTAGATCTAGCTTTTAGCACTCAAGCTTTAATCATTGCTTTTAATGTTTATATTTCTAATAACATAGTCAATGAAGCGAAAAAATTAAATCTACATTTACGTAAATTTTTACTAGTTTATGATCTCGTGGATTACGTAAGTCATTTTATGTTAAATTTAATTGATCCTGAATACGATAAAATTTTAATCGGGCAAGCTGAAGTTCAAACTACTTTTTCAATAAATAAAGGAACCGTAGCTGGTTGTATAGTAAAGTCAGGTAAGTTAAAAAAAGATACTTTGATAAGTGTATATCGTAACAATCAATTAATTTATGAGGGTGTGATTAATTCATTAAAACGTATTAAAAATGATGTAAATGAAGTGGTTATAGGTCATGAATGCGGTATCTTATGTAAAGATTATCATCACTGGCAATCAGAAGATATAATAAAAGCCTATGAGTTATATGAGAAGCCTAAAACTTTATAAAAAAATACTAAGATATATTTATATTATCTTAAATATTTTTATGATTTTTGGTTAATCTTTATTCACAAAAGGTAGTAATGCTAGAATACGTGCTTTTTTGATGGATTTTGCTAATTGTTTTTGTTGTTTTACTGTTAAACCATTAGAGCGCCTAGAAACAATTTTGCTTTGATCTGTAATAAATTTACGTAATAAATCTATATCTTTGTAATCGATTATTTCATTTGGTTTAAGATGTATATTTTTTTGTTTATAGAATATCATTTAATTTCTTTAAATTTTTGATGCTTATTACAATTAGGACAAAATTTCATTAATTCTATCCTATTAGGTGTATTTTTTCTGTTTTTCGTACTAGTATACCGGAATATTCCTGACTTTCTTTTATTTATATTGTTCAAATTTCGACAGCAACATTCTAGTGTTATTACTATACGAGCTCCTTTACTTTTACTCATGTTAATTTCTTGTTTAGTAATTACAATTCACGACTAATACCTTAGTATTATGTCATAATTATGTTTAATGTATCAAGTCTGGCCCATGTAAATATATTTTTTTTCAAGATAAAAAGTATCTAATACATTAGATTTTCAGTTTAATTTGCATGAGTAGATGCTATGTGTTTATTGATTCTTGTCTATTTTGATATATTAGTGATATAATCCAATTATATTTAGGACTAAATATTGATTAGTTATATACATTTTAATTATTTGAATTAACATTATACAGTAATAGAAATATGTCTAAGAATGTATCAGCCATCAAAAAAAATCAAGTATCTTTGCGTAATAAACGTAAAAATAAAAGCTATAAGTCTGCTATTAAAACTTTAACTAAAAAGTATATTGCTAGTTTAAATGATTTAATAGATATAAATAATACTAATGATTGTAGATTAAAGCTATCATCAGTTTATAAAAAAATAGATCAAGCTGTTAGTAAGGGAGTATTACATAAAAATTATGGATCTCGTAAAAAATCTATGCTTGCTAAAGCTATGAAAAACATGATTTTCAGAAGTAAGAATATATGACTACATAGATATATCAATGCAATTATTTTTTCAGTAAATTCTTTCTATAATTCTTACTCATTGAATATACATTTATTCAAATGTAATTAGTAGATATATATTCCTTAAAAATTATTGTATATTTAAATTTTTAGCCTTTATAAGCAGTGAATTTGTAAATTATGAGGTTATTAATGTCACAAGAAATGATGTTTGAATATGTATTTCCAGATTTAGCAGCTATTCAAAAAGAAAGCTTTAAGTCTTTTTTATTAGAAGGTTTATCTGAAGTATTAGATTCTTTTCCTATTATAGTTGATCCAACTGGTAAATTAGAATTACAATTTTTTGGTAAAGATTATAAATTAAAATTTCCAAGATATAGTGTAAGAAAAGCTAAAAGTAGAGATAAGACGTATAGTGCTCAGATATATATACCAGCAAAATTAACTAGAAGAGATACAGAAGTAATTAAAGAAAATATATCAAATAGTAAAGATCTCTCATATTTTTTTAATTCTCAGGATATAAATAAAAAATATAGGAAAAGACCTGTATTTATAGGTGATCTTCCATTAATGACAAATAGAGGTACTTTTGTAATATCTGGTACAGAAAGAATAATTATTAATCAAATAGTTAGAAGTCCAGGTGTTTATTACAAAAAAGAGTTAGATAAAAATAATAAACAAATATATAGTTGTAGTATAATTTCAAACCGTGGTTCTTGGTTAAAATTCGAAATAGATGCTAAAGCACAAATTTGGGCTAAAATCGATAAAAATCATAAAGTTAGTGCGTATATTTTTTTGAGATCTATAGGTCTAACAAACCAAGATATTCGTAAAAGATTAACAAAGTACAGTTATCTTATTAATTCATCATTAACTTATTACAAAAAAGAATTTAGTAAAGACATAAATAATATTGATATTGAAAAAATAACAGAAGAAGAAGCGTTAGTTATTGTTTATAGTAAGTTGCGTCCGAATGAACCGGCTACTTTAGCAGTTGCTAAACAAATGTTATATACACGTTTTTTCGATCCTAAAAGATATGATTTAGGTGCAGTAGGCAGACATAAGATTAATCAAAAGTTGAATTTAAAAGTTCCGCATCACTTTCGTGTTTTATCTCCAGAAGATATCTTGGTATCTTTAGACTACTTATTGAATATAAAAGAGCAAAATATTGGAACTTTTGATGACATAGATCATTTGGGAAATAGAAGAGTACGTTCAGTTGGAGAGTTACTTCAGAATCAAGTTCGTATAGGTTTGAATAGGCTAGAGAGAATTATTCGTGAGCGTATGATGATCTGTGATCTTGATTCTTTAAGCTTATCTAATCTAGTTAATCCTAAGCCTTTAATGGCTTCAGTAAGAGAATTTTTTAGTTCTAGTCAGTTATCTCAGTTTATGGATCAAACAAATCCTTTGTCTGAGTTAACTCATAAAAGAAGAATCAGCGCCTTAGGTCCCGGAGGTCTTAATAAAGATAGAGCAGGTTTTGCGGTTAGGGATTTACATCCAAGCCATTATGGCCGTATATGTCCGATAGAAACGCCAGAAGGACCAAATGCTGGTTTAATAGGTTCTTTAAGTATCTATGCTAAAGTTAATAGATATGGTTTCATAGAAACTCCTTGTTATAAAGTGACTAATGGTCAAGTATTAAAAAAGGATAAATTTTATTATATCACAGCTGACCAAGAAGATTATTTACGTATAGCTCCACCAGATATAAATTTAGACGTCAATAATGTTATACAAGATAAAATAATTGCAGTGAGGTATAAGCAAGAGTTTATAACAGCCAATATTAATCAAGTAGATTATATGGCTGTTTCTCCGATTCAATTTATATCTGCTGCTACATCTTTAATACCTTTTTTAGAACATGACGATGCTAATAGAGCTTTGATGGGATCAAATATGCAAAGACAAGCAGTACCATTATTGTTCCCAGAAAAATCCATTGTAGGCACAGGCCTAGAATCTAAGATTGCAAAAGATTCAGGTATGACTATAATTAGTCGTACTAATGGTATTATTAGTTACGTATCCGGAACTAAAATTGGTATACAAAATAAAGAAGGTTACACAATCCACTATAGATTAAAGAAATATTATCGTTCTAATCAAGACACTTGCATTAATCAAAGGCCTATTGTCTGGCCAGGAAAAAATGTTAGTATAGGTCAAACGATTGCGGATGGTGCATCTACCGACGGTGGAGAAATAGCTTTAGGTCGAAATATTATAGTTGCTTATATGCCTTGGGAAGGTTATAATTATGAGGATGCTTTTTTAATTAGTGAGCGTCTAGTATACGAAGATTTGTATACTTCTATACATATTGAACGATATGAACTCGAATGCCGGCAGACTAAACTAGGTTCAGAAGAAATTACACGAGATATTCCCAATGTAAGCGAAGCTTCAATTGGTTTATTAGATAAAAATGGCATCATTTCAATTGGCTCTTGGGTAGATTCTGGTGATATATTAGTAGGTAAAGTTACTCCTAAAGGAGAATCTGATCAATTACCAGAAGGAAAATTGCTAAGGGCTATATTTGGTGAAAAGGCACGAGATGTACGTGATACATCTTTACGATTACCTAATGCTACTAAAGGTAGGGTGGTTAATATAAAAATTTTTAAACGCCAAAAAGGAGATGAGCTTCCACCAGGAACCAATGAAATTATCAGAGTTTATGTGGCGCAGAAACGAAAAATTCAAGTAGGAGATAAAATGGCTGGTCGTCATGGTAATAAAGGTATTATTTCACGAATTTTATCTGTACAAGATATGCCTTTTCTACCGGATGGTACTCCTGTAGATATTATTTTAAATCCTTTAGGTGTTCCATCAAGGATGAATGTGGGTCAGCTATTTGAATGTTTGCTCGGTTTAGCGGGTGAATACTTAGGTAAACGTTTCAAAATTATACCGTTTGATGAAATGTACGGTTCAGAAGCTTCTCGTGCTTTAGTTAATAATAAATTGAAACAAGCTAGCTTAATTAATGATAAATCTTGGTTATTTAATGCTTTGCATCCTGGTAAAGTTATGTTGGTAGATGGCAGAACTGGTGAATTTTTTGATAATCCTATTACAGTTGGCAAAGCGTATGTTTTAAAGCTTGTTCATTTAGTAGACGATAAGATTCATGCACGTTCTACAGGACCTTATTCTTTAGTAACACAACAACCCTTAGGAGGACGAGCTCAGCATGGAGGCCAGCGTTTAGGAGAAATGGAAGTATGGGCGTTAGAAGCATTTGGAGCGGCTTATACTTTGCAAGAATTATTAACAGTTAAGTCAGATGATATGCAAGGCAGAAATGATGCTTTGAATGCAATAGTTAAAGGTAAGCCTATACCTAAACCTGGAACACCTGAATCTTTTAAAGTTCTCATGAGAGAATTACAATCTTTGGCACTTGATATAGCTGTACATAAATTAGAATTGCTTGATAATGGTGATAAAGCTAGTATAGAAATTGATTTAATGTCTGATGAACAAATAGAACAAATAAATTCTATTTAAGAAAAATATTAATTATATCAATTGTGGATATTTCTACATTAGTAAAAGGTTTTACATAAATCAAATAGCGTAGAAGTTATTCGTGAGCTTACAAATATATTTACTAAATTGCTACTTGCTTTATTGATTTTTATTTTTAATTCATGACTAAATTTGATCATCATTTTGACTACGTGAAAATCAGTTTAGCTTCTCCTAGTAAAATACGCAGTTGGGGCGAAAGAACTCTTCCAAATGGCCAGATTGTTGGGGAAGTCACTAAACCTGAAACGATTAATTATAGAACTTTGAAGCCCGAAATGGATGGCCTATTTTGTGAACGAATTTTTGGTCCAGTAAAAGACTGGGAATGTCATTGCGGTAAATATAAAAGATTTCGTTATAAGGGTGTTGTATGTGAACGTTGTGGAGTCGAAGTAACAGAATCTAAAGTTAGAAGGCATAGAATGGCATATATTGAGCTAGCTGCTCCTGTAACTCATGTTTGGTACCTAAAAGGTACTACAAGTTACATTGCTCTAGCACTAGATTTAACTGTTAAAGATCTAGAAAAGATAGTCTACTTCCATTCTTATGTAGTAATTAGTCCAGGTAATTACAAGAAGTTAAATTATAAACAGCTTCTAGAAGGTTATGAGTGGAGAAATTTGGAAGAGAAGCTATCTGCTCATTCTTCCAATATATTTGGCATTGAAGTTGGTATAGGAGCAGAAGCAATACATAAGTTATTAGATAATATAGATTTACAAAATACTGTCGAAATTTTAAGAGAAGAATCCTTAAGACCACCTAAATTATTTAAGAATCCATCCACAAAGTTTAATAAAAAGATGAAGAGATTGCGTTTGTTAGAAAATTTTCTTGCAACAGGCGCAAATCCTGCATGGATGGTTTTGTCAGTAGTTCCTGTTATTCCACCTGACCTAAGGCCTATGGTTCAGCTAGATGGAGGCAGATTTGCAACAGCTGATTTAAATGAGTTTTATAGAAGAATTATTAATCGTAACAATCGTTTAGCTCGCCTTAAAGCAATTTTAGCTCCTGAAATAATTATTAGAAATGAAAAAAGAATGTTGCAAGAAGCAGTAGATTCTTTAATGGATAATGGACGTCGTGGTCGAACTGTCATTGGTGCTAATAATCGTCCTTTAAAATCCCTTTCTGATATAATTGAAGGCAAACAAGGAAGATTTAGGCAGAATTTATTAGGAAAGCGAGTTGATTATTCTGGTCGATCGGTTATTGTTGTTGGTCCTGATTTGAAATTACACCAATGTGGTTTACCTAAAGAAATGGCATTAGAATTATTTCAACCTTTTGTAATTCATAGATTAATTTTACAGGGTTTAGTTAATAATATTAAAGCTGCTAAAAAAATTATTCAAAGGAACGAGGTAGTTGTGTGGACTGTCTTAGAAGAAGTGATATATGGTCATCCAGTATTATTAAATAGAGCTCCAACTCTTCATAGATTAGGTATACAAGCATTTGAGCCTATTTTAGTAGAAGGGAGAGCAATAAAATTACATCCATTAGTTTGTCCTGCATTTAATGCGGATTTCGATGGTGATCAAATGGCTGTACATGTGCCTCTTTCTTTGGAAGCACAAGCAGAAGCTCGTTTACTTATGTTAGCACCTCATAATTTTTTGTCTCCAGCAACAGGCCAACCGATTTTAATGCCAAGCCAAGATATGGTTTTAGGTTGTTATTATTTAACTACTCATAATCCTGCTGCTATTAGTGATTTCAGTCACTATTTTGCTGATTTAGATGATGCATTGATGGCATATCAGCAGAATAATATAACTTTACATTCTCTGGTTTGGGTTCGTTTTAATGGTCTAGTTAATGATTCATCTAATCAAATTATTATTTCGTCAAAGTTAAATATGGATGGCACTATAACAAAAATATTTTCTGATAGAATAGTTAAGTATGATAATGATGGTCAAATGGTTGTTCAATACATTCGCACAACAGCCGGACGTATTTTATTTAATAAAGCTATTAGACAGTCATTACTTTAAGTTAAGTCTGATAATGTATTATTCTCATTTTAATATATGATATATGACAAAAGATAAATCTATAGAACCATTCTTTTTAAATAAAGTTGTGGATAAGTCACAGCTAAGACAATTAATTATATGGGCTTTTAGAAATTATGGTATAGCTCGTGCTTCTAACATGGCAGATACTTTAAAAGATTTAGGTTTTTTGTATGCAACAAAAGCAGGAATATCTTTGAGTTTAGAAGATTTGCGCATTCCTCCTGTTAAAAATAATCTTCTTGACATTACAATAGAGTTAATTAATGATACGGATTCTAAATATAGAAAAGGAGAGATAACAGCGGTTGAACGTTTTCAAAAAGTTATTGATACATGGAATAGTGCAAGTGATACTTTAAAAAAACAAGTTATTAAGTATTTCACTGAAACAGATCCATTAAATTCCATTTATATGATGGCCTTTTCTGGTGCAAGGGCTAATATTTCACAGGTGAGACAATTAGTAGGCATGAGAGGTTTGATGGCTGATCCGCAAGGTCAAATTATTGATTTGCCTATATCTAGTAATTTTAGAGAAGGTTTAACAGTGACAGATTATTTTATCTCTTCTTATGGAGCCAGAAAAGGTCTCGTTGATACCGCTTTACGTACAGCTGATTCTGGTTATTTAACTCGTCGGCTTGTAGATGTCGCACAAGATGTAATCATAAGAGAGGCAGATTGTAATACCTCTAAAGGTATTGTATTAGAATCTATGATAGATAACAGAAAAACTTTAGTTTCTTTAAATCAGGCTTTGATTGGACGCGTATTAGCAGAAGATCTTTTTAATTCAGTTGGTTCTAAATTGGTGGCCAAGGTAAATACTGAAATATCACCTGAGTTAGCAAGTGAAATCATTAGCTTAGGTATTTCAAGTGTATTAGTTAGATCACCTATTACATGTGAATCTATAAAATCGGTATGTCAGTCATGTTATGGCTGGAATTTAGCTCATGGTAGGATTGTTGATTTGGGTGAAGCTGTCGGTATTATTGCGGCTCAATCAATTGGCGAACCTGGTACTCAACTAACTATGAGAACTTTTCATACAGGCGGAGTCTTTACGGGTGAATTAGCCGAAACTGTAATTAGCTCTTCAGACTATCGAGTAGAATATCCCAATAATATTATCTTAAGTGATACGCGGACTCGTCATGGGGATCATGCTTTTTTAGTAGAAAAAGATATTAAGCTAAAATTATTAAATTTTAATAAAAAACAAACCAGCTTACCGTTAGTAAAAGGTTCGCTACTTTTTGTAAAACATTTAGAGCATATAAAAAGTGGGCAAGTTATTGCTGAATATCCTATAAGTAATAGACTTATTACAGAAAAAGCTCAAAAAGCTGTTTTAGCAGATTTTTCTGGCAGTATTTATTTAATGGACTTATCTGTAAATGATATAGAAAGCGAACAACAAACTTTCAAAAATGTTATTAAAGGTGGTGTAATTTGGATACTTTCTGGACATGTTTTTAGTATACCTTATAATACACAACTTATCATTTCTGAAAATGATTTTATAGATGAAAATCATTTGATTGGAAAAACTGAATTTGTGAGTCGTTATGACGGAAGAATCCGTATTTTGAAAAAGAAACAAGATCTTGCACAAGATATAGTAATTATTACATCCTCTAAGACGTATCTTAATATAGAAGTTTTAACAAAATTTTATAATGGATACACTAACTATTTTTTAATTACTAATCAACAAGATCAATTTATTTTAAAAATTTTACCTAATCAACCTATCGTTGATCAACAACTCATTGCAGAGTTAATTACGAATATTTATCGCACAAGTACAGGAGGAATTATTAAGTATTTAGACTTATCTGTATCTGATAAAAAGGTAGATCTTAATAGTAAAAAAGATTATTATAATATTATTGATGGTGGATATGTGTTATGGATAGGAGAAGAAACTCATGAAATAAATAAAGACATATCTTTACTTTTAGTCAGGCACGGTCAGTTTATAGATGAAGGCACTGAGATAGTAAAAAATATTTTTACTAACAGTGCAGGTATTATTGATATTATACAAAAAGAAGGGATTGTAAGAGAAATTATTATTAAGCCAGGTATATTATACCCGCATTCTAAGTTTTATGATCATAATTCTAAATCTAGAGGTTTTTTGAAGCCTGGTGAAATCATTGCTAATAACTTGAAAACAGATAAGTTGGTGTATTGGGAATACTTCTATATTAAAAATCAAAGTTATACTTTAATTAGGCCAGTAATAGTATATTCGATTCCAAGTAAAACTATAGAATTTAAATACTCTGCAGATTCTTTTAATAGTCATATATGTAGCTTGAAGTTAGTCAAACGTATTTATTTTAGAGATGGTGAAAGAGTGAAGTCAGTATCAGGGATAGATATTGTGAAAACTTATTTAATAGCCGAATTGAATAAGGATAGTTTAAACTTAACATGTACTTTACAATTGAATACCGATCCAAATAATGGATCTATATCACGGATAAGAATTGTGACAATGGATAAATTATCTTTGAAAGATGAAAATAATATGGCTAGCACTAAAGATTTATATACAAAAACTCGTTTATTGGTTACTAACAATCAGCATGTTAAAAGCGGTACAGTAGTTGCACAAACTGAAATATTTTCTTCTCGCCAAGGGCAAGTAGCTTCTGTTCAGCAAAATAAGTCCTCGAACCCAAGAATTTTGTTAGTCACTTCATTAGATACTAAGATCTTCTCTATTGATAATCATCAAAATATTAAAGTAAATATAAATGATTTGATCTATGCAGGAGATGAAATTGCTACTAATATTATTTCATGTAGTTCTGGACAAGTAATTTCTGTTAGAGATAATCAAATTACTATTCGTTTAGGACAGCCATACTTAATATCTGAGGGTTCCTTTCTTCACGTTAATAATCAGGCTTTAATTCAAAGAGGTGAAAATATTGCTACATTAATTTTTGAAAGAGCTAAAACAGGTGATATTGTACAGGGTTTACCTAGAATAGAAGAAATCTTAGAAGCACGTAAAAAATCTGATGTAGTTTTTAATCCGCATTTAGTTTTAGATTCAAAATTTCGTCAATATTTGAATCAAGGTTTAAATTTATATGATGCAACAAGACTAAGCTTATTAATATTACAGCTGTACTTAGTAAAAGAATTACAGCTAGTTTATCAATCTCAAGGGGTAGAAATTGCTGATAAGCATATTGAGGTGATTGTAAGACAAATGACATCTAAAGTAAAGGTTGAGAATGGAGGTGATACTGATCATTTACCAGGTGAAATTATTGAACTACAAAAAATAGAAATAATAAATAAGACTTTGCGATTAGCTTCTAAAGAAGAAGCATTATATTATCCAATATTATTAGGTATTACTAAAGCATCACTAAATACGGAAAGCTTTATATCTGCAGCAAGCTTCCAAGAAACAACAAAAGTATTAACAGATGCCGCAATTTCTGGAAAATTAGATTGGTTAAGAGGTTTAAAAGAGAATGTGATCATAGGACGTTTAATACCTGCTGGGACAGGTTTTAATATTTATAATAATATGCAATCTAACTATCAAGATGAAAAGTATTCTTATAATAAAAATCTATTATCGTTGTCTCAAAATACTAAAGATTTAAATTTTGAAGATATTATTGTTGATGATAGGAATGCTCATCTTTATTCTACAAATAACAATCTATAATTATGTTTTTAGCGAAAATATATTTATCTTGTACTTTTGATTCAATGCATTGTGTTATTATGGTTTACATACTAAAATTAGTTCTATTTTGGTCTTGTCTTTAATTTCATCTATATTATTATTTAATAAGTTATGTCAATTGTTTCATTAAGTGAATTATTAGAAGCTGGTGCACATTTTGGGCATCAAGCTAGAAGGTGGAATCCACGTATGTTTCCATATATCTATACTGAAAGAAATGGTATACATATTATAGACTTGGTACAAACAGCTCAGTTATTAACAGAAGCATGTCAATTTATTCGTGATGCTTCTCAAGAAGGTAAAAAATTTTTGTTTTTAGGAACCAAAAGACAGGCTGCAGGTGTCATTGCAGAGCAGGCTATACGTTCTAATTCTTACTATGTTAATCAAAGATGGTTAGGTGGCATGTTAACTAATTGGATAACAATTAAATCAAGAGTTGAGCGCTTACAGCAATTGGAAATAGACGAACAGTCTGGAATAATTGATATTCTTCCTAAGAAAGAAGCTGCAATTAATCGTAGAGAATTAAATAAATTAAGAAAAAATTTAAACGGCATTAAAAATATGAGTAGATTACCTGATTTTATAGTAGTTGTAGATCAAAAGCGTGAAACAACTGCAATTCAAGAGTGTATCAAATTAGGTATTCCTATTATTTGTATATTAGATACTAATTGTAATCCAGAGATTATAGATATTCCAATACCGGCAAATGATGATGCCATTAGATCTATTAAATTAATTATTAGTAGAATAGCGGATTCTATAATAGAAGGCTCAACTTATGCTTTATATAAGTAGTCCAAGATAGCTTATGTAGTATTTATATATAGTAATTTAATTATTTTTAATAATTAACTAGGAATAAATGATATGAAAATACAAATTTCTTCGCATTTTGTTAAGGAACTGCGTAGTAAGACAGGTGCTGGTATGATGGATTGTAAAAAAGCTCTCCAAGCAGCAGATGGAGATATGGCAGTGGCTGTAGAAACTTTGCGTAAAAGGGGTTTAGCATCTGCTGATAAAAAGTCCACAAGACTAGCACTTGAAGGTTTAATAAATAGTTATATTCATACAGGCTCTCGAATAGGGGTATTGATTGAGTTAAATTGTGAAACAGATTTTGTCGCTAGACGGATCGAATTTCAGCAGTTAGCTAAAGATTTAGCTATGCAGATTGCTGCTTGCCAAAATGTATTTTATGTATCTATAAATGATATACCGCAAAATATTATTGATCGTGAGATAAGGATTGAATCAGCAAAAGAAGATATTTTTAATAAACCCCTTCAAATTAAAGATCAAATTATCAAAGCAAGATTAGAGAAGAGGCTTAAAGAAATATCGTTAATGAGCCAACCCTTTATAAAGGATCAAAATATATCCATTGAAGATTTAGTTAAACAACATATATCTTTGCTTGGAGAGAACATAAAAGTTAGGCGTTTTCAAAGGTTTTTACTAGGTGAGGCATTGGATATGATTTAAAATATCTATTTTTTATCTGAAAACATTTTAAAAATTTAACAATAAAGTTAAATAATTACTATATCAATATATAATTAATTATAATAGTATTTTTATTTTATAAAATATTTAATTTAAAATAAAAATCTAATATATTGAAATTGTCTATACTGCTTATTAAAAACTATAATTTTTATGGATTATACAAAATTAGAAAACATTTATTCATTTGTTTCAGTATCTACTGTTGAAGTGGGTAAACATTTATATTGGACAATAGGTAGTTATAAAGTACATGGACAAGTTTTCATAGTATCTTGGTTGGTTATGATTACATTGATAGCTATTGCTCTCATAGGAACCAGACAACTTAATAAAGTACCTGAAAAATGGCAAAATTTTATGGAGTTTATATTAGAGTTTTTACAAGATATAGCAAAAAACCAGATAGGAGAGCATGAATACCGCTCTTGGGTTCCGTATATTGCAACTATTTTTTTATTTATTTTAGGCAGTAATTGGGCAGGTGCTTTAATTCCTTGGAAGTTAATTCATCTGCCAGAGGGTGAGTTAGCAGCACCAACTAATGATATAAATACTACAGTCGCTTTGTCTTTGTTAACTTCAATTGCATACTTTTATGCTGGTTTAAGTAAAAATGGTTTAGGTTATTTTATGCGTTATATTGAACCAACACCTATATTATTGCCAATTAATATCTTAGAAGATTTTACTAAGCCTTTATCTCTTAGTTTTAGATTATTTGGTAATATTTTAGCTGATGAACTCGTAGTATCAGTATTCACGTTATTAGTTCCGATTTTTATACCCTTACCTGTGATGATTTTAGGATTATTTGCTAGTTCTATTCAAGCATTGATTTTCTCTACTTTATCTGCTGCCTATATAGGTGAAGCTATGGAAGGACATGGTGACCATTAAATTTAAGCTATATATTGTATATATTTGATTACTTAATTGAGTATAGTTCATTTGAAACCTGTTAATTTTCTATATATTTTGATTATATAATTCTATTTATGGATTCTATTATTTCTGCTGCTTCAGTTATAGCTGCTGGTCTTGCTGTAGGTCTTGCCGCTATTGGACCTGGAATTGGTCAAGGTAGTGCTGCAGCTAACGCTGTAGAAGGTATTGCTAGACAGCCAGAGGTTGAAGGTAAAATTCGAGGTACATTACTATTAAGTTTAGCTTTTATGGAGTCTTTAACGATATATGGTTTAGTTGTTGCATTATCGCTTTTATTTGCGAACCCTTATACAGGTTAAATTAGGGATCTACGCTTAGTTTTTATATTTCTATCTCTAGATATAGAATAAAAAACTAAGCGTTTTATAAAGTTATAATTATGAAATTTTTGTTTAAAGTATACAATCTACAATTAATATAAATAGGTACATGATTGTCTTTCCATTTTTATTATTTCAAATGTTAAGTACAGAGACAGAGGGAGGTTTGTTTGACTTTAATGCAACATTGCCTTTAATGGCATTACAGTTTATTACTTTAACTGTTGTATTAAATTTTATTTTTTACAAGCCAGTCACTAGTGTGCTTGATGAACGAGATGAATATATTCGCAATAGTTTAACGACAGCTTCTGCTTCTTTAGTAAAAGCTGATCAATTGACAAAAACATATGAGCAACAGTTAGCAGAGTCAAGAAAAAAAGCCCAAGAAATCATTAAAGTTGCGCAGGAACAAGCACAGCAAGTAGTATCTGTTAAGATAAAAGACGCTCAAGCGGATGGAGAGAAACTAGTTTCTGAAGCTTTCCATCAGTTAAGTATTCAAAAAGAAGATGCTTTAAAAACGCTTGAAACGCAAGTTGATACTTTAAGTGATCTAATTAAATTAAAACTATTAAATGATTAATATGTGTTATAACTATAAAAATTTGTGACTAATTTAAATAATTTTTAATATTGGGATATATAGATAAAATGGAAAGCTTTATGCAGGTTTTTAATGCAATTGTAAACTTCGATACAAATTATAATCTAAGTATTAGGTTTAATACAGATTTTTTGGAAGCTAATGTCATTAATATTTTATTACTACTGTCAGGTCTTATATATGTCTTAAAAGAGTTCTTAGGCTCTATCTTGGTCGACAGACAAGAAAAAGTTTTATTCGCTATACAAGAATCAGAAGAACGTTTACAGCAAGCTAATTTACGATTAAGTGAATCAGAGAAACAATTAGCTCAAACTCAAATGGTTGTTACTCAAATTATCAAAGAAGCAGAGATAACTGCTCAAAAAGTTAGGCAATCTATATTAGATCAAGGAAAAGCAGATGTAGAAAAGTTAATAGCGGCTAGTAAAGACAGTATTACAACGGCTGAAACCCAAATTAAACAACAAATTCAGCTTCAGGTTACGTCTTTAGCGATAAAAAGAGTAACCATGCAACTGCAAGATCAAATTACTCCTACTATTCAGACTAAAATTATTGATAATAATATTGCTCAATTAGGAGGCTATCTATGAGCAGTCAAGGATTTATGTCGAAGATAGCTATACCTTATGCAGAGGCTCTTGTAGAATTAGGATCTAATGCTTCTGCATTAGATCAAATAAATCAAGATTTATCTTTAATATCTGAGATTTTAAATCAATCACAAGAGCTGCAAACATTTTTTTATAATCCTTTGATTACAACTGAGATCAAAAAAAATGTTGTAAATAAACTATTTACAAATCGAGTAGATAGTCTTGTTATCAGGTTCTTACTTGTTCTTATAGATAGACGTAGAATTACATTGTTAGATGCTATTATTAGCAAATATTTAGAGTTAGTATATCAATTGCAGTCAATAGTAATAGCAGAAGTACTAACTCCAGTAATTTTAACTGATGTACAACAAAGTGCATTAATGAGTAAAATAAAAAATATGACTAATAGCAAAACGGTAAAACTTGTAATTACAATAAAACCTATGTTAATAGCTGGTTTTATTATAAAAATAGGATCTAAAACTATTGACACAAGTTTATATGGAAGACTGAAGCATATAAGTGCTTATTTAAATGCAGGTTCTTAAAAAGAGATATATTATAAATAATAATTCATAACTTTAATATGTTAAATATCAGACCAGACGAAATAAGTAATGTCATACGTCAACAAATTGACAAGTATGAAGAAGAGGTTCAAGTAGCTAATATAGGCACTGTTTTACAGGTTGGAGATGGTATTGCGAGGGTATATGGTTTGGATGAGGTTATGGCTGGTGAGTTACTTGAATTTGAAGATCAAACTATTGGTATAGCTCTTAATTTAGAGAGTGACAATGTTGGTGTGGTTCTAATGGGTGAAGGAAGAAATATATTAGAAGGTAGTTCTGTAAAAGCAACTGGTAAAATTGCTCAAATACCAGTCGGCGACGCTTTTCTGGGTAGAGTTGTGGATCCATTAGCAAGACCAATTGATGCAAAAGGTTTACCAAATGCTTCAGGAACAAGATTAATTGAATCCTATGCACCTGGTATTATCGGAAGACAATCTGTTTGTGAGCCTCTACAAACAGGTATTACAGCAATTGATTCCATGATACCTATAGGGAGAGGACAAAGAGAATTAATTATTGGTGATAGGCAAACTGGTAAAACTGCAGTGGCTTTGGATACAATTATCAATCAAAAAGGTCAAGACGTAGTTTGCATTTATGTGGCTATTGGTCAAAAAGCTTCATCGGTTGCTCAAGTTGTATCTGCTTTACAAGATAAAGGCGCATTAGATTATACAATAATTGTAGCATCTAATGCTGACGCCCCAGCTACATTACAATACATTGCTCCTTATACAGGTGCTGCTTTAGCAGAGTATTTTATGTATAAAGGTAAAGCAACCTTAGTTGTCTATGATGATTTAACTAAACAGGCACAAGCTTATCGTCAAATGTCTTTATTGCTTCGTAGACCTCCAGGCCGTGAAGCTTATCCAGGAGATGTATTCTACTTGCATTCTAGATTATTAGAAAGAGCAGCTAAGCTTAATAGTGAATTAGGTGGTGGTAGTATGACTGCTTTACCTATTATCGAAACACAAGCAGGTGATGTTTCTGCGTATATTCCTACAAATGTTATTTCTATTACAGATGGTCAAATCTTTCTTTCTGGAGACTTATTTAACTCAGGTATTCGACCAGCAATTAATGTTGGAATTTCTGTATCTCGCGTAGGTTCTGCAGCTCAAATTAAAGCTATGAAACAAGTTGCAGGTAAATTAAAGCTAGAATTAGCTCAGTTTGCAGAATTAGAAGCATTTTCTCAGTTTGCTTCGGATTTAGATAAAGCAACACAAAACCAATTATCTCGTGGACAGCGTCTAAGAGAAATTTTAAAGCAAGCACAAAATTCTCCGATTCCTGTTGAAGAACAAACGGCTATTATATATACAGGCATTAATGGTTATTTAGATAATATTAATTTATCGCAAGTAAAAGAGTTTATTGAATCTTTAAGAGAAGATTTACGAAATTCAAAGCCTGAGTTTGGAGAGAGTATACGTACTACCAAAAAACTCAGTGCAGACGCAGAAGAACTATTAAAACAATCAATTGAAGATGTGAAACAAGCTTTTTCAATCTAGTATCGATTACGAGTAATGTATAAAAGATGTAAGTAATTAGGGTATTTAATTGATGGATATTGAAATATCCTAATTAAACTTTTTATTTTACTCAAATAATGTTTTATATTGATAGTTAAGATGATTTATTGATTGCTTTGATATATTCATAGCCATATTTTTCTAGCTTATTTGCTACTTCTGAATTACCTTTATATACTATCCGTCCTTTATCCATTACATGTATATAATCAGGAACAATATATTCTAGTAATCTTTGATAGTGTGTAATTATAAGAATTGAATTGCATTTTGTTCTAAATTGGTTAATTTCTTCTGCAATAATTTTTAGTGCATCTATATCAAGTCCGGAATCAATTTCATCTAATATAGCTAGCTGACTATTTAACAAATCCATTTGTAAAATTTCATTTTTTTTCTTTTCTCCACCTGAAAATCCTTCGTTAACATTTCTATTTAAGAAATGTGATGGCATCTCAATTGGTTTACTTTTTGTACTAATTAGTTCAAAAAAAGATAGAGGATCTAGTTCTTCCTTTTGATTAGCCTTTCTATTAGAATTATATGCAAGTCTTAGAAAATCTATATTATTTACACCAGGTATTTCTACTGGGTATTGAAAAGCAAGAAAAATACCTTTATGAGATCTTAAAGTAGCTTCTGCATAAGTTATATCTTGTTGATTTAACAAAATTTTACCTTCGACTATATTGTATTTTGGGTGTCCAGCAATTACTTTTGCCAAAGTACTTTTACCCGAACCGTTTTTACCCATTATTACATGTACTTCTCCTTTATTTATTGATAAATTAATACCTTTTAAAATTATATTTTTGTTATTGATGGTAGCTTGTAAATTTTCGATTTTTAGCATATTATGATTTGTCATTTAATTTTTATGTCTTATCCAACAGTTCCTTCTAGTTTGAGGTTTAATAGTTTATCTGCCTCCATAGCAAATTCCATAGGTAATTCTTGCAACACATCTTTACAAAATCCACTTATCATTAAACTGATAGCTTCTTCAATATCAATTCCTCTCTGTAAAAAATAAAATATCTGCTCTTCTCCAATTCTTGAAGTTGAAGCTTCATGTTCTATCCTTGCCGAAGGATTCCTTACTTGAATATAAGGAAATGTATTAGCTTGACATGATTTTCCTAATAATAGAGAGTCACATTGAGAATAATTTCGTGCATATGTAGCTTTAGGACCAATTTTCACTAACCCTCTATAACTATTAGTAGAATGACCCGCAGAAATTCCTTTCGATATGATTTTACTTTTTGTATTATCTCCAATATGAATCATTTTACTTCCTGTATCTGCCTGTTGGTAATTATTAGTTAATGCTACAGATGAGAATTCTCCAATAGTATTTGTTCCTGTTAAAATACAACTCGGGTATTTCCAGGTAATTGCAGAACCTGTTTCGATTTGTGTCCACAAAATTTTAGAATTATCTCCTGCACATAATCCTCTTTTTGTAACGAAATTATAAATTCCTCCTTCTCCTTCAGAATTACCAGAATACCAGTTTTGTACAGTTGAATATTTTATAGTAGCATTCTTAAGAGCTATCAACTCTACAACAGCAGCATGTAATTGATTATTACTGAATTGTGGTGCGGTACACCCTTCAAGATAACTAACATAACTATTTTCATCTGCAATAATAAGGGTTCTTTCAAATTGTCCAGCTTCTTTATTATTAATTCTAAAGTATGTAGAAAGTTCTAGAGGAGAATGTGTATTAGGAGGAATATAACAAAAGGAACCATCACTGAATACAGCAGAATTTAATGCAGAAAAATAATTGTCACCAATAGGAACAACAGATCCTAAGTACTTTTTTACTAAATCTGGATATTTATCCACAGCTTCGCTAATAGAACAAAAAATAATACCCACTTCAGCAAGTTCTTTTTGAAACGTTGTTGCTATAGATGTACTGTCGAATACGGCATCTACAGCAACGTTAGTTAATTTTTTTTGTTCATTTAAAGGTATTCCTAATTTATTGAATGTATCTAATATTTCTGGATCTACTTCGTCTAAATTTTGAAGACTTTTTTTGTATTTAGGTGCAGAATAATAAGTTATTTTATTATACTCTATTTTTTTATATTTTAATTTCCCCCATTGAGGTTCATTCATTTTTTGCCATTTTTTATAAGCACTGATACGAAATTTTTTTAAGTATTCAGGTTCATTTTTTTTTGTTGATATAGTTTCAACAATTTTTTGATTCAAACCTGGTGGTAAGCTATCAGATTGAATATTTGTATGAAACCCATATTTATATGGTTGATTTATGAAATTATTTATAGTCATCTAAAGTATTGTGGTTCTTTTTAAGTATTTATAATTTTTATCATATAAAATTACTTATTTTATAAGTCAAATATTTTTATATTATTAATATATATAAGTAAAGTACGACATTTTATGATTTAATTCTCTAACGTAGAATACAGTAGATATTCTGTAAATATCATTATAGATATCTTGAATAAATTTCAATATTAAATAAATATATATATAATATTGAAATTTAAAGATGTTCGTAAATTTTTTCATTTTTATAGCAGTCAATATATTATATATTTTTATTACAGTATTTTCTATAGCTTGCGATGCAAAAATAGAAATAAAAGCCACCTTCTTTATTGTATTGTGTTGATATTGTGTGAATAGTGGAATAAAAGCAAAAATGATCTCTACATATGTAGTAGTCATAAATGTTATATGAATAGTGCAAAAATAATGAATTAAAATTAAAATTGATCTTATATATAATATATATTTACTACAGACACATATTAGATTTAGAATAAAATTGCTAATATATATTGGTCGAAATATATGAATATTTAATAGTAATTTACTCAAGACAAATATGACTAAACTAATTATGCATAATATACATAAAATACGTAAGTTACATGTAACTTGATTTTTATTTATGTTTTTTAAGTATAAAAACAAAATACTATAGATCACTATACTATAAGTAATATATTTGAGCTCTGCATATGGAAGAATTGACAAATATAAGAATAAAAAATAAATTTTCTTATTTGAGTTTAATCTATGCAACCAAGTTCGTGGTGATTGAATATATCGAGCAAGTAAAAAGCTTTGTGATAAGTTCATATTAATACATCTAAATAGTTATTGCTTTTATAGTCTCTAATATGTAAATATATAATACTAGGGTAGATGGCGAAATTGGTATACGCATCACACTCAAAATGTGACAACTTGCAGTTATGAGGGTTCAAGTCCCTCTCTACCTATATTTGCAATCCCATTACATATACAATAATTATAAATATATGAGCTTATTAGTCATAGGTGCAACAGGAACTTTAGGAAGACAAATTGTTAGGAGAGCTTTAGATGAAGGTTTTCAAGTGAAATGTTTTGTGAGAAATTTTCGTAAAGCAGCTTTTTTAAAGGAATGGGGTGCAGATTTAATTTATGGTGATTTAAAATTACCAGAAACAATACCACCTACTTTACTAGGTATTACAGCAATTATAGATGCTTCTACTGCTAGGACTTCTGATTTTTATAGTGCTACTCAGATAGATCTTCGTGGTAAATATATTTTAATACAATCTGCCCAAAAAGCTGATGTAAAAAGATATATTTTCTTTTCTATTCTTGATGCGGAGCAATACAGTGAAATACCTTTAATGCGCATGAAAACAATTATAGCTGATTATCTAAGACGATCAGGCATTGATTATACAATTTTTAATTTAGCTGGTTTTTTTCAGGGCTTAATAACTCAGTATGCTTTACCTATTTTAGATAATCAAGCAGTTTGGATTGCAGATGATTCTAATGCAGTTGCTTATATTGACACTCAAGATATAGCTAAATTAGCTATTAAAAGTTTATCGGCTGTAGCAACTAAAAATAAAATTCTACCTATGGTTGGTTCTAAATCTTGGAGCTCTATAGAAATTATTAGCTTATGCGAAAAACTATCTGGACAAAGATCTAAAATTTCTCGAATTCCTGTTCTCATTCTAGTTTTTTTCCGACGTTTAACTGTTTTATTTCAGTGGAGTTGGAATATATCTGATAGATTGGCATTTACTAAAGTTTTATTAAGTAATAATAGTTTCAATACTTCTATGACTGAAGTTTATACTTTATTACAAGCTAATGAAAAAGAGACTGAAAGATTAGAAGATTATTTCCAAGAATATTTTAGCAAAGTAATGAAAAAATTGAAAGAGATAAGCTACAAATCAACAAGCGAAGACAATCAACAAGTAAACAAAAAAACTTTTTAGTCTTATTACATTGACAATTACGTTATGAATATTTTTATTTGTACTATTCATTTATTAACTCAACCTAAGTTAATAAGAGCAAAGGATCAAAATTTTTGTTATATGGTTATATCTTTACACAATTTTCGAGATCATATCTCAAACATCAAAATGAAAGCATTAGCAAAAGGAAAAGTAGCTAAACAAATTTTTAATCTATATAAACAGAAAAATACTATGCTGATTGAAAGTTCTATTCACATGAAAAAAATACGATATGTAGATAACTATAAAAAAACATCGAAAATGATATTTATTAAAATTCATAAAATACATAATTCATCTGTTTAAAAGTATAATAAGCTTATTATACTTTTCTAATATTTTATTTAGTTAACATGATTTTCATATACAATATGAATAACTTATTTTAAATCTTCACAATATAATTATTATATAGGATATTACTTATGTTTACTTTGAAAATCTTTGTTTATACAACTATTATCTTTTTTGTATCTCTTTTCTTTTTTGGTTTTCTATCAAATGATCCCTCTAGGAATCCTAATAGAAAAGATTTAGAGTAGTATATTCCATGTAATTCTTCTGATAATTAGTTGATTATTTTAATTTCAGAGATAAAAGATATAGCTAAATATTTTTGACCTCTTTTTAAGATAGAGATAGTGATTTTAAATTTACTATTAATTAAATAAATATATTCATTATATGAGATATCTGCTTTTGCAGATTCAATTTTTATGCAATTATGTGTATGAATTATAAATCTATAATATTTTACTTCATTATTTGTAATTTTATGTGCTTGACCAAATTTAGATTGCTCTTCCTTAGAAAAAATATAGTATATTTTTTGATCATTTATGTTATTAGATAATTCATATTGATAGAACAAATTATTGTCTTTTTTAGATATGGAAATATTCTTAATTTCTTTTAGATTTATTTCTTCTTGATGATAATTAATTTGCTGATTATGAATAAAATAGTTTGTTCTTTGGTGTATCCATTTACCTACTAATTTATCTAAAATATTTTTATATGTCATGCAATTGTGAATTGTAATTTAATTAAAGCTTATGCCTATATATATAATATTTTTATATATTTCATGAGTAAAATATTCAAGGAATATGATAGGTTTTTGTTTGAATGGTATATATAAATTCATACCAACACCTACTTGAGTATAATTTTGATATATTAATTTTGAATGATATATATTAGGTAAATATAAAATTTTATATGATCCACTTCTTGCATAGTTTATCATAAAATATATGGCACTATATTTTAGTGGATATATTTTATATTTTATTTTGAATAAATAATGTGCCTTACTAATTAATTTAGAATTATATATTTTTTGTTTTTTATTATCTTGATAATTACGATCAAATGGTTGTATAGGTATTATATTTTTAATCATATCAAATATGTTTATTCTCGATTTTAAGCATATAATATTTTGATCTATATAGGGTATAATTGATGGTAAACTAAATATGCTCTCATGATCAAATATTATAAATGGATAAAAATTTATTATATACTTTATGCATTTTATTTTTTTTAAATTACTAAAAAACAATAAATTCAGGTATATATTAGAATATTCTGCATTATTAGAATGCTTTAATTGTGGATACTTCAAGAGTAATATTACGTATAATACTTGTTTTCGAATTAATTTAGATATATTTAATATATATTTATAAGTATAAATTTTTATATTTTTATACGAATATCTGTAAATAGATATAAAATGTTTTTCTTCCAATTGTATTAAAAATTTTTGATTTATATACAATTGATTTTTGAAAAAAAATTCTAATTTGAGCTTCAAATTTTCTGTAATCATTTTCATATTGGATATCTCTTCAAGATAAGAATTAGAATTAATAATTTGTATATAGCTTAAATTATATTTGCATCTATAATTGTAATTAACGTGGTAGCTGTATGATAAATAACTATTGATATAACTATGTATATTTTCTAAAAATGATAATTTTATACCTATTTTAGGTAGAGTCAATACAGTATTTAGCCTGATTTGCAAGTATTTCATTAAATTCCATTGATATGTTAATTCTAATATAAAAGATTTTTTAATTCTTAAAACAAAAGCTTTACTGAAGGAACTAAATGAGTTTTGAGAATGACACCCTTCTATAAGGTATTTAAGTTTTTTCAAAAAAATAAAAGCATTTTTTTCAACTCTTGCTATATTCTCTAAATTGTAAATTCCCTTTACTTCATTTGTATATAAACTATATTTTATATCTAAAATTAATCCTTCTGACAAAGGAATTATACTATAAGTAAAATTATTGATAACTCTTTCTTTTTTCAAGAAATATATACCAGATTCTAAGTTATGAAAATTCAATATTTTGTTAGGTAAAATATCAAGCTGTTTTAATATAAAAAAATTTAGTTTATTGAGTTTATGTTTTTTTTTAGCTGTTTAGTTTTACATTGAAGATATATTCTATAAATTTTACCTTCATCAATTATGATATTAATTTCGTTAGCCTTAGATTTGTTATTTATATTAATACTTGACCAATGATAACCGTGCAATAAATACCAAGCATGTATTTTATGAATGATAGATTCAATGAATAAATAGTTTTTGGGTAATCCTAATTGTTTTTTAAGTAGTTTTTCTAAAAATTCAGGATATATATTCAATTTTTTATATTGTAAAATATTTATTTTATTTATCACAGGATATATATTTATGTTAAATATACTCTGTTTATATTTAGTATAAAATACTGTATATTTAGTAATAGAACTAATACATCCTGAGTGTTGTAACATACGTATATATTTGTATAAACCAATATTATTGAAGTTGAAATTTTCTGGTTTTTTATATAAATTTTCTTTAGAAGATTGTATTTTATGTAGTAAGTATTTATTACATTTATTGATTCTTATATGAGTGCTATTAAATTTAGTAGATTTTGATGTTTTTTTAAAATAAAGATTAGATACCATTGCATAACAATTTGAAGAGTGTATTTTTTTACAATTGTGAGAACGTAAAGAAGTAATAATAAGAATTAAATGAAAAAGAATAAATGGCATTTAATATGTAATCCTAATTGAAAAATGATATGTGTTTTATTTTTTCTTTATTTAAAAATATTTGATTTTAAGGATTTATATAATTTAAGTATATAGTAATTTCTGATTTATATTATTTAATAGTTATTAAAGTTCATCATGAAATATTGGAATTTAAAAAAAATTAATCAGTCATCTTTAGATAAAACAGGTATTATACCTAGATCGATCAGTAAACTTTTTGAAAAATTTAAGAAAGAGTTAGATCCAAATGCAGAAGTTGAAGCGATAGAAGAATTTAAAGTAGCTAGATATCAAACTATTGCATCAGTTAAGTATGTTGTTTTCTTGTTTATTATTCCTGTTTTAATTAACCAAGTTTCCAAAAGTTTTCTTTTTGGTCCTTTTATTAATTATTTATGGAATAGAGATGAACATATTATTTTTCTTAACCACTCGCAAGAAGAAAGAGCTTTTGCGGAATTACAAAGATTTGAAGAAAAATTACATTTTGAAATTCTTATTGGTCAAGTAGATTGTCCTTCTTCAAATCTAATTAATTACAAGATGACAGAAAAAGCATTAGAACTAGCTGTAGATTATGCAAATGAAAGTTCTTGCGCTATTACAAATATCTTAGCAGACTTTTTATCAATCGCTATTTTTATTTCTATACTCATATCTAGTAAGAGACAGTTTTCAATATTAAAATCATTTTTAAATGAGTTAATATATAGCTTGAGTGATACAGCTAAAGCGTTTCTAATTATATTATTTACTGATATGTTCGTCGGCTTTCACTCTCCTCATGGATGGGAAGTAATTATAGAAATAATTTTAAGACATTTAGGTTTACCTGAAAGTAGAGATTTTATTTTTGTTTTTATCTCTACTTTTCCTGTGATTTTAGATACTATATTTAAGTATTGGATTTTTCGATACCTAAATAAAATTTCTCCTTCTGCTGTTGCAACCTATCATAATATGAATGAATAGATTAGATACTTGATTTTTTATATATTTCAGTTTAGTATTATAATTCAAGCATCTGTGGCCGAGAGGCCGAAGGCAGCGGACTCATGTGTGACCCGTTTTTAGGTGTTAACCGGTCTATATTTATGTATTCAAGGTTAGCTAACTAAAAATCAAATCTTAACAAGAAATCAAAAAACAAGATTTAGATAAACTATACTTTTTTTGTTGGTTCGAATCCATCTATTTTAGATCATAAATAAAGTTAATAAGTTAATCTATTTATATATAAGCCTTCACTATACATAGATAAAGCAAACTTATTAAAAAAGTTAATATGGTTAGGCAAACAAACCCTTGTAAAAAGTACTAATTAAAATTATATTATAATAATTAATTTATAATATATTTCTTGTCCTTAAGCTTAATTATTATGAGTTAATATAAGCATGATTTTTAACCGCGGCAATTAGTATATAGAGAGGAACCTAAGTTAACAGTTGGTATGAAAAGTATGGAACGGAGAAACTGGTAAGTATAAAGTACTATAAAAAATAGTATTTTACTAATACATTAATACATTAAATTTAAGGCAAATACAAAATACTTATCAGCAAGAAGTAATAAAAAAGTTATTGGTAAAGCATCTAAATATTTTATCTATATTAAAAATATAAGCTTTATTTAAGACAAACTTATTACATCTATTAATTAAAATAGCATTTAGTTATACGAAATTTATATATAAATCACTAATGACTAATTACATACTTGATGAGCAAACCAAGTGGAAATATTTACCATGGAATAAAATAAAACAAAGGGTTGATATATTAAAATACAGAATATATCAAGCGTCTAAAGTATGTAATAAACATTTAATATATAAAACACAAAACAATTTTGTCAATTCTAATGAAGTTAAAATCTTAGCAATTCAATCTACATGTAGATCTATAGAACATTCGTATTTACATTCGAATAAAGAAAATTATAATATATCTGATATATCTAAAACATATATTTTTAGTCATCTATTTGATGGTAAAAGTTTATATAAAATAAATAATTCTCTTCAGTCTTTAGTCAGCAAGATTGAGCAATATATGATATATTTGTGTCTAGAATCAGAATGGAACGCAAGATTCAGATCTGTTTTTTGCACAAATGTCTTTAATACCACATCATCTAAAGTAGAAAATAGAAATAATATTCATAACTTTAATGAACATATTGTATATAATAACTATGTAGCAGATTTTAAATTTTATATACCTATTAAATATATTAATATTAAATATATAAAAAAAAAATCCAAACATCTCCATATTTTTTATCTAAAATAATTGAATGGTTAAAAATACAAAATATTAGCGAACATTGTACAGTATCTAGTAACTCATTTTTTCTAGAAACTAGAGAAAGTGTATCCTACAGTTATAAAATATATACTTTGATATGTTCTTTGTGTTTTTATGGAATTGAATGGTTGAATATGAAGTATATATCAATAGCTCAAAAAACATTTAAGGTCAAAAAAAGACAGATTTTAGTTAATTATATGTCCATTCACTATGGATTATATAATTTGACTAAAATATATTGCTGTAATTTCATTAATAATTTACGTATTATATTCTTATCTATATTTAGTGATATTAATTTATATATCAATAAAAGAGAAAAAGATTTAATACATGAAAAATGTGATTTTTACTGGTTTTTTAAAAAAACACGTCAATTATTAATGTCCAATATATATTGGAACTTAGAATTAAATAAGGAAATATATCATTACATGATACACCTATTTAAAAATATTTTTCATATTAAAGACTCATTAAAGCGCTTTCGTGTTAACATCCATATACAATTGAATCAATTGATTAAAAGTTTTTTCAATTTATTTGCTTTGTTTTTTGAAGTTTTTAATACTTTAATATCTTTTAAACTAGTTAAAAAACTATATAAGTTATTTTCAGATATGCTATATTTTTGGTATAAAAAAAAATATAGAAAAGGTTCAAAATCTAAATTATATAGTCAGTGGAATCATCAATTATTTATTGATTATTTGAATAATACTAAAATCAGTGTTTTATATGTAGAATTTTTTAAAAAAGTTAATAGATAGTAGCCGTATGAAATGAAAATTTCAAGTACGGTTTTGTAAGAGAGGTTTTTAAAGAAATCGACTCTAATAATCCGCCATCCTATTAAGGACGTCGCTGGTTCGAATCCAGCCAGATGCAATTCTAATATAATCCACAAAAGCGGGTAGCGGGAATCGAACCCGCATCATTAGCTTGGAAGGCTAAGGTTTTACCACTAAACTATACCCGCTGTTAAATTGATAATAGCATATATTTTGATCTTATAGTTAAAAGTTTATTATTAGATTTGATAATATTTATTATATACCTTCAAGTATAACTCCTAAAAATTTTGCTAAGCATGCCGCTCTTTCTTCTATTTGTGACAAAGACATAGGTTGCCCAACTTGTGTTAGAGGTATCTCTCTTTTATCTTTAGTTTTTAAATAAATTTCTCTTTTAGGTGTTAGACCTTCTTGTATTTGAATTTTAATGGAATAGATATCATGCACTTTATATTTTAATTTAATTAGACGATTTTTGCCAGGAAAGCCTAGTCGGCATATAGTTATTAAACCGATGTTACGATTAAATTCATTATAACCCGAGCCTATATTCCATATAATTGTAAGCCACAAAAATAAGCTAATTAATATAGCAGTTGTCCCATAAAATGTCATAATGATACCTTGAGGTAAAAATAATAAATCAGTTGATTTGGTAAAAGGTAATAACTCTATTTTCAAATAACTAGATAAACCAACTAGAAAAAAGCTTAATCCACCTAATAAAATTATTGTGGCCCAAAAATAATTACTGATTCGTCGAGATCCTAATATTTTGTCTGTCTTAATTTGAGTCATGGTATAAAAATCGAGTTTTTAAATATATTAGTTGGTTCAATTGAGTTTTTTAAATATCAAAAGTATATGCTTACATATACTTTACTTATTCATTTAAAATTTTATATTAATTTAATGACTTGTAGACCAAAATACAAGCTTAGTGCTAATCCAGTGAATGCAGTTGTAAATAGTAGATAACTAATAAAAATATTCATAAATATCAATAAAACTCCTTTGTAATTAATGAGCGATATATAGATTTATTAAAATAATTGAGGCAATATATAGTAATAAGACTATTATAAAATATAATTAACGATTATTCATATGAATAAATATTTATATATTTATATGATCAAATATAAATTATATTATATATTTTTAATAAAATATATTATTCATATATCATTTATTTTTTCTGGAGAACAAGACTCATGTCGGATTTCATTAAATCATATAATAACGAACCTTTTTTAGGTAATTTATCAACTCCTATTAGTACTTCAACTTTTACAAAAGGTTTATTAAGTAATTTACCTGCTTATCGAAGAGGCTTGTCTCCCTTATTAAGAGGCTTAGAAATCGGAATGGCACATGGTTATTTTTTAGTTGGACCTTTTGATAAATTAGGTCCTTTAAGAAATACAGATGTAGCTTTATTATCAGGTTTTTTATCTGCTGTAGGTTTAGTCATTATTTTAACTGTGTGTTTATCTATGTACGGTAATGTCTCATTTGATAAAGATGATTCTAAAGATCTATTACAGACAAAAGAAGGATGGGGACAATTCACCGCAGGATTTTTAGTTGGAGCTGTAGGAGGATCAGGTTTTGCTTATTTGCTTTTAGCTAATATACCTGTTTTGCAAAATCTGGGCTTAAGTTAATATGATATATAGATCTTATCATTCATGTAATTCAACAAGATAATTGAATTTTTTTATATAAAGAGCTAGTAAAGGGATTTGAACCCATAGCCTGCTGATTACAAATCAGCTGCTCTACCAATTGAGCTATACTAGCCATATTAAGTTTCTAAATGGTATTACAGAATACAATGTATAAGTAATACCATTATTTTTTAGCTGTTAACTAATCATTTTTATTATCTTTTTCATTGCTTGTTTCCAAGAAATTTGAATTACAATCCATATAATAATTAATTGTTTCATCAAAACATGTAGAAGACCAACCAATAGGTGTTTCTAATGATAATTCGTCTGTATTTAAATCATTCATACAATATAGTGATTCCACAATTATTTCTCCCGTTACTCTCTAGTTGAATAGCTTGATATAACATATATAATATCATAAATTATGTTAATTGTCATTACTTATAATGAATTTATATCTTAAAAAAAGATTTATACTTTTAATTTATGTAAAGATTTAATTGCTTTTGTACATATCTTTATTTTAATCCATTTTTTTTGCTTATCAGACCATATTTTTTTAGTTTGCAGATTTATATGTTGTATTTTTTTAGTTTTTACATGAGAATGCGAGATTACGTAACCGTTATTCGATTTTTTTCCTGTTAATGTACATTTTTTTACCATAAAATAATATTCAATTCCTTGTAGTTTGTAATAAATTATTATTGCACATTAGTCTTATTAAGATGCTTATTTAACGTACTGATAAGAGTTGATTTAGGAATAGCTCCAACTACAGTATCTACTCGTTGCCCTTCTACAAAAATTATGAGTGTAGGTATGCTTCGTATACCATATTCAGCAGCAGTGCTAGGATTTTTATCTGTATTAAGTGTAACAACTTTAAGTTTATCTTTATATTCATGAGCTATCTGATTCACAACTGGTGCAACCATACGGCATGGACCACACCAAGGAGCCCAAAAATCTACTAAAACTGGATAACTCGATTTTATTACTTCTTCATGAAATGAAGTATCCATAACTTCTAGTACATACAATGTTTTTATCTCCTTTATTTCCTATTGAAAAAATATTAGCATAAAAAATACCACATTTACCAATATTAATGTTCAATTATATATATTCTTTATACTACGTATTTTTTGATATTAAAAAAAATTATCATGACTATAAATAATTTTGCAATTATTTGATTCATATATAATGTTAAATTTATATATAAGGTTAATCAAACATAATATATGAACTAAGCCATATCTATATATTATGAAGCCTAGTTAGTATCGAACATATTGCTTAATTTCAATATTAATTAGCCAACTAATAACCTAATGAAATGATACTGCCTTAAACTCAAGGAGGAATAAATGTCTCAATCTGTAGAAGAACGGACAAGAATCAAAAATCAACGTTACGAATCTGGTGTTATCCCATATGCAAAAATGGGATATTGGGATCCTAATTACGTCGTGAAAGAAACTGATGTACTGGCTTTGTTTCGTGTTACTCCACAACCTGGAGTTGATCCAGTAGAAGCTTCTGCTGCAGTTGCAGGTGAATCATCTACAGCTACTTGGACTGTTGTTTGGACAGACTTATTAACAGCTTGTGATTTATATAGAGCTAAAGCTTATAAAGTAGATGCGGTTCCAAATACTACAGATCAGTATTTTGCATTTATTGCTTACGATATTGATCTCTTCGAAGAAGGCTCTATTGCAAATTTAACAGCTTCAATTATTGGTAACGTATTTGGCTTTAAAGCAGTTAAAGCTTTACGATTAGAGGATATGCGTATACCTGTTGCTTATTTGAAGACTTTCCAAGGTCCGGCTACTGGATTAGTCGTAGAGCGTGAACGTATGGATAAGTTTGGCCGTCCGTTTTTGGGTGCAACAGTTAAGCCTAAACTAGGGCTATCTGGTAAAAATTACGGGAGAGTTGTATACGAAGGCTTGAAAGGAGGCTTAGACTTTTTGAAAGATGATGAAAATATCAACTCTCAACCTTTCATGCGCTGGAAAGAAAGATTTCTATATTCAATGGAGGGTGTGAATAGAGCGATTGCCGCAAGTGGCGAAGTTAAGGGACACTATATGAATGTCACAGCTGCCACAATGGAAGAGATGTATGAGAGAGCTGAATTTGCTAAACAATTAGGAAGCGTCATCGTTATGATTGACCTTGTTATTGGTTATACAGCAATCCAAACTATGGCTATATGGGCGCGCAGAAATGATATGATTTTACACTTGCATCGTGCAGGTAATTCAACATATTCTCGTCAGAAAATCCATGGCATGAATTTTCGTGTTATCTGTAAATGGATGCGTATGTCTGGCGTAGATCATATCCATGCTGGTACTGTGGTTGGTAAGTTAGAAGGTGATCCATTAATGATCAAAGGTTTCTATAATACTTTACTTCAAACACATTTGAAGGTTGATTTACCGCAGGGTATATTTTTTGAACAGGATTGGGCATCTTTACGTAAGGTTACACCTGTTGCTTCAGGCGGTATTCATTGTGGACAGATGCATCAGTTGTTAGACTACTTAGGTAATGATGTTGTTCTTCAATTTGGGGGAGGTACAATTGGTCATCCAGATGGTATACAAGCAGGTGCAACAGCTAATCGTGTTGCATTAGAAGCTATGGTTTTAGCCCGTAATGAAGGTCGCGATTATGTAGCAGAGGGGCCACAAATTTTACGAGATGCCGCAAAAACTTGTGGACCTTTACAAACTGCTTTAGACCTATGGAAAGATATTACCTTTAATTATACTTCTACAGATACAGCTGATTTTGTTGAAACTCCAACAGCGAATGTATAATATATATCTATTCTTGATCTTGTGATCAGATTTATTTTCATCAATATGAAAATAAAATATTAATGTTCTTAACAGATACAAAAAGATTATAAGGAGTATTTAATAGTGAGATTAACACAAGGAACTTTTTCTTTCCTTCCAGACTTAACAGATGATCAAATTAATAAGCAGATTCAATACGCAGTTTCACAAAAGTGGTCTATTAGTATTGAACACACCGAAGATCCACATCCACGCAATAACTATTGGGAATTATGGGGATTACCGTTATTTGATATTACAGACCCGGCAACTGTACTATTTGAGATTAATAGTTGTCGTAAGCAATATCCAAATTTATATATCAAACTTAATGCATTTGATAATACTAGAGGAACAGAGAGTTGTGTACTATCTTTTATCATAAATAGACCAGCTTATGAGCCAGGATTTGAATTAGTTAGAACAGAAGATATTGGTAGAAACCAAAGATATAGCTTCCGTAGCTATGCAACAGCTAAACCAGAAGGTTCTAGATATTAACTATAACGCTTAATAGTGTAACAAGAGATTAATTATAAGAATCTCTTGTTACACTATTAAGCGTTACAGTTAATGAATCCAATAATTTATAAAGAGATTAAGAATATGATTGATAATACTTTAGTAAATTTACAAGAAGAATATAATAAAACGCAAATACAAGAAGTTTTAGATGAATTACAACAAGAATTAGTTGGTCTGCAGCCAGTTAAAACGAGGATTAAAGAAATAGCAGCGTTATTGTTGGTTGATAGACTAAGAAATAATTTAGGTCTAGTATCTGGTAGTCCTGGATTACATATGTCTTTCACAGGAAGTCCTGGAACGGGTAAAACAACTGTTGCTATGAAGATGGCAGACATTTTGAATAGATTAGGTTACATTAGAAGAGGTAATTTAATGACCGTCACTAGAGATGATCTTGTAGGTCAATATATAGGTCATACTGCTCCAAAAACTAAAGAAGTTCTCAAGCAAGCAATGGGAGGAGTATTATTTATTGATGAAGCTTATTATCTTTATAAACCAGATAATGAAAGAGACTATGGAGCAGAAGCGATAGAGATTTTATTACAAGTCATGGAAAATCAGCGAGATGATTTAGTTGTAATTTTCGCTGGTTATAAAGATAGAATGGATAAGTTTTATGAGTCCAATCCAGGTTTATCATCTAGAGTAACAAATCATGTAGATTTTCCAGACTATACTGCTGAAGAACTATTAGCTATTGCTAAACTAATGTTAGAAGAGCAACAATACCGTTTTGCACCGGAGGCAGATAAAGTACTTTTAGAATACGCAGATAGGCGTATGAAACAACCTCATTTCGCAAATGCTCGTAGCATACGCAATGCAATCGATAGAGCTAGAATGAGACAAGCAAATAGAATTTTTATTAGTGGAGATAAAATTTTGACTAAAAATGATCTAGTCACTATTAAAGCAGAAGATATATTAAAAAGCCGTTTATTTACTCCATAGATCATATAGTTGTAAACAATTTATTTTATTGACAAAGTATAACTTTTCATATAACATACCTTTTAGTAATGGCTATGGCGATATAGCCAAGTGGTAAGGCAGGAGATTGCAAATCTTTTACCCCCAGTTCAAATCTGGGTATCGCCTATTAAAATAGTTATAACTTACTTTGGGGGATGTGGTGGAATGGTAGACACAACAGACTTAAAATCTGTTGATTTTTAATGATCGTGAGGGTTCAAGTCCCTCCATCCCCAATAAAAGATAGCTATTGCTTATCTAAAAAACTTTCTGAATTTATAATAATTATTATGTGTATATGTGTTAATTGCAGGCATGTTCAAGATTGTATCACTTATTATCTGATTAAAAATCAGCACCACATTATGGACAATAACAGGAAAATAAATAATAATCCCTTTATACCTCGAGAAACATTAATTAATATCAATATTAATTATACTAATCTACATATATATTTTGACTGGGATTTAATTGAATGTCTATCTTTTACTGAAAAACCCGGCTATTGGATTATATAATTAACTTATATTTATGTTCTAGTTTATGTTCTGGTGTCAAAATTACGATAATGAATACTTTTTTAATTTTGTTTTCAATATTTCTGTATTGACATTTGATGATCTAATTAATGCAATTCTACCTGTACGTGCTATTTCAATAATACCATATTGTCTTAATAAATTTTCGATCGCAACCATTTTACCTGGATCACCTGTTACTTCTAAAATTAAATATTCATTGGCTATATCTACAATTTTTGCTCTAAAAATATGTGCAATTTCTAAGATTGCAGATCGATTATCTGATAAAGCATGAATTTTGATTAAAACTAATTCTCTTTCTACAGAAGGTATATCAGTAATATCTTGAACTTTTAATATATTAACTAATTTATATAATTGCTTAGTTAATTGTTCTATTGTTCTATTATCCCCATTAACGATCATGGTGATTCTTGAAATACCTGTCTTTTCTGCTGGGCCTACGGCTAAACTTTCTATATTAAAACCACGTCTAGCAAATAATCCTGCAATTCTAGATAGAACACCTGCTTCATCTTCTACAAGAACAGATAAAGTATGTTTCATGAAATTTTTCCTTTATAATCTAAATCTATATTAGAATCAAATTTATTGTTATTATTTATGTAATGTTATAATAATTTGCATATATTTCACAACATTATTTATAAATCTAAAAATAGGCAATTGACTATCTGTGTTAGATAAATCAAAAAAAGAAAGAAAAAGAAATGGAATACAGCCATTAATAAATGAAAGAATTAAGTATAGTCAAATACGTTTAATTGATACATCTGGATCCCAATTAGGGATATATTCATCTAGTGAAGCTTTAAATATAGCATTAGATGCAGGTTTAGATCTAGTATTAATTAGCGAGAAATCTAATCCTCCTGTATGTCGTATAATAGATTATGGTAAGTACAAATTCACTCAAGAAAAGAAAGCTAAAGAAGCTAAGAAAAAACAGCATAGTGTTACACTAAAAGAAGTAAAGATGAGATATAAAATAGATGTACATGATTATAATGTACGTATTAATCAAGCACTACGTTTTTTACAAGGTGGCGATAAAGTAAAAGCTAACGTAACATTTAGAGGAAGGGAAATTCAGCATGCTAAATTAGCGATTGAATTACTAAATAAGATGGCTCAAGATTTAAGTCATATATCCGAAATTCAACAACCACCTGCAAAAGATGGTAAAAATATGATTATGATTTTATCACCTAGAAAAATTTAATCATTAACTAGATACTTGATAATATCAACTGTCTTAATTTTATAGACTTTATCAAGTAAGCATATTTATATTATTATTAAAGATAAGGACTAAAAAATGTCTCGTTATAGAGGACCTAGACTAAGAATATCTAGAAGATTAGGTGACCTACCTGGTTTAACACATAAAATATCAAAAAAGCTTGCTCCTGCAGGGGAACATGGTCAACAATTACGTAAGCCTTCAGAATATTCTTTGAGACTAGAAGAAAAACAGAAATTAAGATTCAATTATGGATTGAGTGAAAAACAATTATCTAAATATATCAAAATAGCAAAGAAGGTTAATGGCTCAACTGGCCTAATATTACTACAAATTTTAGAAATGAGATTAGATAATATCATCTTTCGTTTAGGATTATCGCCCACAATTCCAGCCGCACGGCAATTAGTCAATCATGGCCATATTTTGATTAATAAGCAAAAAGTTTCTATATGTAGCTATCAATGTAAACCAGGTGATATAATTGATGTACAAGCTAAAGATGCATCACAAACTTTAGTAAAACGTTATTTAAGTTTTCCTACTTTAGCAAGTATACCTAATCATTTAGAATTAAATACTAAAACATTGAATGGAAAAGTTAATGCTATAGTCGAACGTCAATCAGTTGCGTTACAAATGAATGAACTTTTAGTTGTTGAATATTATTCAAGGAAATAAAAAATAATAAATTTTACCAATTCATAGGTTGTCTACTTGTTAACGACCAAAAAATTCTCTGACTAAGTATTTTCAAACTTAAAAACTTATTAGAGAATTTTTGTTTGACTGTATTGTTTTTATTAATAGATTGATAATATTTTATAAATTTATAAGATGCTGGCGAAGGAATAAATAAGATATTTTTTTCTTCTACTTTGTATTGATATTCATTGTCTTTAATAAAATCTTCAAGATTATATATAGTTACTTTAGGCTGATTTGATATTCTATAGTTTGTATGTTTTTGTTTAAACTCTTGCCAAGCTTTTAGTAGAGTTGTGTAATTTGTGAAAACAGGTTCAGATTGAATAATATTATGATCTAAGTTAGATTTATAATTATAAGAATAAATTAACAGCTTTTTTCGATTATTTGTTTTGTTATATGCCAAAACTGGTTCAATAATATATAAGGGTTGTCCTTGAAAAGAATTTTTACTGTACTTTTGATTTCTATGAAAACTCAAATTTGAATAATACCTATATTGATATAGAAGTCTTGATATTTCTTGAAGGTCAGGAATTATTCTAAATTGAATGTTTCGTAACTTCGCGCGAGTTAATTTATAATAAGTAGATAAATGGCTTGAAAACAGACGGAATTCATTTTTTTCTTTTGAAAATTTATAATGACTTTTTATATGTTTAGTATATTCTAGAGCATCCATCGGATGCACAAAAAATAAGCCATAATAAATAGCTTGTTTCTTATCATTAAATAAACATTTATTATAATACCATTTATGTATTTTATCTAGAAGATTAGAATTACTTGCTATATTTTCTGTAGAGTCTGCTAATACAATTTGATTTAAATTATTTGTTACCATAAATAATGGCAGAGGTTGATATTTTAATTGGTTTAAAAATGTAGCCTTCTGTTTATCTAGTAAGAAATTATTTGGATTAAAAAATGATAATATAAATTCTACCGGTATAGAAAAATTAAAACCTTTTTTCCAAATACATGAAATATATGAACTACTATTTGACCCTAGTATGTTAGAGTTTAAAGATATTTGAATTCTGCCTGATATTAAAGCCTTACTGAAATCTAGTAAAAATTTTTTTTGTTCTTTTTTATAAATTACAATACCTTCTAATTTTAACTGATTTACATATTTTTCTGAACTTATAGTTGGAACAGATAAAAAAATTCTTTCCTGCCAGTATTTATTGATTAATTTCCCTATAAATGGACGGTCTACTAAAGATTTATTTATTGTAGAAAAATGAGTATCACGCCTCGATGAAAATAGCAAAGAATGTAAATGAGTATTAATATGATGCATAATTGAAATGTGAGTTAAATATGAAAATCATGTATTAAATTACACGATAAAGGTGGTATTTATATTAAATTTATATAAGTATTTAATTTATGAATAGTAATTAATAATAAATAAAATTAATAGATCATCTTGCATTTAATTAAAAATAACTATGGAACTGGTGGGAATTGAACCCACGTCCATAATAATATATTATATATCGTCTAATTACATTACTTGTAATATATTTTAAATAATATATTTAAATGTAATTTAAAAAAATACGATTTGATGTTATAATAATTTTTTACTTATCTTAAAATTAATTTAAGAGCAACCAATTTCAATATATCAAATAACTGTATGGTTTACACTATTTGAACTCTAGCACAAATTTGTGATTAATTAATCTTTTGTTTCAAAAAATTTAGGCACAAATTAATGGTCTAGATAAAGTTAATATATTATTTTTAGCATTTATTAATACTAATAAAAGTTATATTGATGACAATTTATATAATATACTATATGTAGAAACCTTGCAGTCCCTTTATATATTTTGTAGAAAAATATATGAATACTAATATTGTATACTATAGAAAACAAAAAATCCAAATTCTTCTTAAAACTGAATAAATGAAGCGGACCAACTTTGACATTAGCATAAAGAACTCTAATATCTGTAGAATTAATAGATATTACATTTAATTTAAATATTAAAGGCTAAACTTCTCAAGAATTATAAGTAATTTTCAGTCGTGATTTAATACAGTAGATATTATAAGCATGGAAGGATTTGAACCCTCGACTTCCAGAATCGGAATCTGACACTCTATCCTCTGAGTTACATGCTTTATTTTTTATTCCTTAATTTTTATTTAAAAACTAAAAGATTGATATCCATTATATTATACAGTACAAACTATATAAATACTCATTATTTGTATAATGAGACTGATAATAATCAGTTTAACTTTGAATATAAGTTTGACATAAAAGTACACATAAATTAGCTTTATATAATTCTTTAGATATATATTGTATGTGTTGTATGGACAATAGTTTTATGTAATCATGTTGATGTATCAATTGATAAATTGAGCTATAATTATCTGATGTAAAACAGATAGGATAGTCACGGAGATGAGGATATTTTTTCCAGTAAAAAACAAACAATTTTGTATTTATACATAACTTGAATTAAGAAATAGTAAGAGTCCATAAAATATATGATTTTTTATTTTTATTAGATTTTTATCTTACTTTATATTTAAACTTTCTACTATGAAAATTAGTAATCCGATATATAAATATATAAAAATAAGTAAAATCAATTATAATATCTATTTTAGATTAACTTGATAGGAGATACAAGTAATGCAAGATAATATTACTAAAATTTTAAATCGATATGATTTAACAGGAAAATATTTAGATAGTATAGCAATAGAAGAATTGAATAATTATTTTATTAGTGCTTCAAATAGAATTAAAGCCATAGAAGTTATTAACCGTCAAGCTTCTAAAATAATTAAAGAGGCTGCTGCACGACTATATGAAGAACAACCTGAACTTTTAAGGCCTGGCGGGAATTCCTATACAACTAGAAGATATGCTGCTTGCTTACGAGATATTGAATACTACTTAAGATATGCCAGTTATGCAATAGTTGCAGCAGATACTAATATTTTAAAAGAACGGGTATTGGATGGATTACAAGATGTATATAATTCACTGAATGTTCCTATTGCACCTACTATTAGAAGCATTAAGCTTTTACAAGAAGTAATAGAAGCAGAAATGAAATTACAAAATATTGATGCAATAAATTGGGTTGTTGAACCATTTCAATATATAATTAAAAATTTAAGCGAAGAAAATATTTAAGTTATTCTAAGAGAATAAATATTATAAAAAAATAAATTAATCAACATATGTGATCTATATAGAATTGACTTTATATATAGATCATATTAATTTAATATTAATTAAGTAATAAAAAATGCTAAAACAAGATTGTAATCATATATTAGTTCAATTAACTGGCTTATTTCTAGGTTTTTTTTATCCACAGTCTTTTCGACTATTCCATCACAGACAGGCGATTGGGGAATAATATCAGGATCTATAATAGTAGCTTTTAATGAAATTATTAGTAAAAATATATATAAATATTTGAAGAAAAATTATGCACTTATGATTATATCTACTTTTAATTGCATTCGCGTAGGAATTATTTATGGATTATTTGTGGATGCTTTTAAATTAGGTAGTTAAAGCTCAAATACTAAAAAATTACGAAAAAGTTTATATAAAATCAACTCTACATGTAAGTGAAATATATAGGGAAATATATGTGATTTCTAATAAGTTGATTTTCTATTTTTAATTAATAAACAGTATTTTTTAAACAATTCTAAAATATTAGAATTGAATAAACTTTAAATACCATAAATTTATGGTTATTCTTAAAATTGAATTAAATTCTTTAAAATTTTTAAGCCAATATTGATAATGAAGAAACCTCATTGACCATATTTAAGAATAAAGCTGGGTCACCTGCTTTTGGTTGTTGCTCTTGAGGTCGGAATTTTCTTACTGGTCCAACCCATAATAATTGCGGCATACCTTGTTTAGTTGAAAATTCTTTACCCATACGAGGAGTTTTTAAATTAAAAGGCATTTCACCTTTACTTCTTTGTGCAATAACCCGTCTTCTTTGATATGGTACTGTATTATCACCAAAATTTTCTGCATATTCATCACTATCCAGTAGAGCATCAAAGAAACATTCTAGCCCTTTAGAAGCAACTATAATAGAAAAAGCTAATTTTTCTCTTTCATTATATACATCCCTTCCTAGAACTCGTTGAATACACATTTCAACAAAACGATAATTATTGTTTACAATATAATTCAAAGTAAAAAATGATTCAGATAACAACAATCCCTTGATAAAATTTTTAACTTTAATTTGATTAAATCTAAATTGTGACTCTAGAAAGGGTTGAGCTGTTCTACTTAAAATTTGATGTTCACTGAAAATTTGACGATAAGCAGCCCAAATTATTTCATCCATTTCCATGGCTCCTGGAACATCATCTGTAGTATATATTTTAGGTTGCTCTTCACCCGGTAAGTACTCAAAACCATCTACCCTTTGATTTTGAGTAGATAATGAATAATTTAGTAAAGGTATAGACATAAAAAACTCCTAATTGATCTAACGGACAAAATATTGATCTGAACTTATATAAAATACTCAAGTATGTAATATTACAGCAGTATCGTATTTACAACTTATTAGTACTGTATATAGTCTTACATGAATATTCATAATACAATATTATACTAGAATTAGTCAGGAAAATACTTTTCTATATATTTTATAGGATGATGATATTTTATAAATATATTTACTTGAAGCTTGATGTAAATCACATATATTAAAATTGCTTGGTTAATACTTAATAAAATAATATGGATAACAAAAATCAATTAACTCTTGAACAAGAATTTAAGCTGGCTCTTTATAGTCAAAAAGTCTACAAACTTAATGATCAACAAATTAGAAAACATCTAATACTAACTATTAAACAAATGATTATTAAAGATAATATAATTAAATATTTCATCAGGAATTCACTGTCTTAATTCATTTTAGAAGATATTGATTTGAAATATTAAAGAATATTAATTTGTTGTAGATTCATATACATAAATAATTTAGATTGTATTAGTGATACTAATACATCAGCTAATAAAAAATATAATAGCTGAAACAACTAAGTCCTTTATATTAAAATTTAAGGAGAGCTCTATGCTTGATGCATTTTCTAGAGTTGTAATTAATTCAGACACTAAAGCTGCTTATGTAGGCGGCAGTGATCTACAAGCTCTTAAAACTTTTATTTCAGAAGGTAATAAAAGATTAGATGCTGTTAATTCAATTGTTTCTAATGCAAGTTGTATCGTTTCAGATGCTGTGTCAGGAATGATTTGTGAAAACCCAGGACTTATATCTCCTGGCGGCAACTGTTACACTAACCGTAGAATGGCAGCTTGCTTACGAGATGGAGAAATTATATTAAGATACATTTCTTATGCACTTCTTGCAGGAGATAGTTCTGTTTTAGAAGATCGCTGCTTAAATGGCTTAAAAGAAACTTATATTGCTCTTGGAGTACCTACTGCTTCTTCTGTGAGAGCTGTTAATATTATGAAAGCTGCGGTTGGAGCATTTATTTCTAATACGGCTTCTCAAAGAAAAATGGGTACAACTAGCGGAGATTGTGCAGCACTATCTTCAGAAGTTGCTAGCTATTGTGATAGAGTCTGTGCTGCTATTAGCTAAATACTTAAATGCTATCAAGTATTAGCATGTAGATGATTATATACAAGCTATAGATATCTTAATCCATAGGAGATAAATTATGAAATCAGTTATTACTACTGTAATTAGTGCAGCTGACAGTGCTGGACGTTTTCCATCTAGTTCAGATCTTGAATCTGTACAAGGCAATATTCAACGTGCCTCTGCAAGATTAGAAGCAGCAGAAAAATTAGCTGACAATCATGATGCAGTTGTAAAAGAAGCAGGTGATTCTTGTTTTGGTAAATACTCTTACTTAAAGAATTCAGGCGAAGCTGGAGAAAATCAAGAAAAAGTCAACAAATGCTATAGAGATATAGACCATTATATGAGACTAGTGAATTATTCATTAGTTGTAGGTGGTACCGGTCCTCTTGATGAATGGGCTATAGCTGGTGCTCGTGAAGTATATCGCACCTTGAATCTTCCAACTTCAGCATATGTTGCAGCTTTTGCATTTACTCGTGATAGATTATGTGTTCCTAGAGATATGTCTGCACAAGCAGGTGTAGAATATACAACTGCATTAGATTATATAATCAATTCTTTATCATAAAGCAACAAGTTTGAGGATTTGATTTTTGTTTTTATAAAAAATATATAAGATAAATTATTTCATATATTAAAAATAATTGATTAATTTTCTTTAACAACCAAAATTAAAATTTTTAATTTTGGTTGTTTTTTTCTAACAGTTTATCAAAAATATATTAGATTAATAACAAGAACATTAAATTAATATATGATATATTTATGATAAATTTAAATAAACATATGAACAACATATTAATAGAAAATAATTGTATTAATATATCTTTCGCATTGTTACTTATCAATCTAATGATATATTGGATTAATATAGCGATTCAAAGATCTAAGCTTTTATATAAGTCAGGTAATATCATTAATATCAGTATTAGTTTATTGCTCAGTAGTTCTCTTATTTTAAGATGGATATATAATGGCTATTTTCCTTTAAGTAATTTATATGAATCATTGATTTTTCTTACATGGGGATTAAGCTTTTTACAATTAATATTAGAGCAACAACATAAAAGTCTATTTATAGGCGCTATTACTACACCTATAGGTTTATTTACCATAGGATTTGCAAGTCTATCATTACCTGAAAATATGAAACAAGCCGCGCCACTCGTACCAGCCTTAAGATCTAATTGGTTAATGATGCATGTTAGTATAATGATGGTTAGTTACGCAACATTAATTATAGGTTCTTTATTATCTATTTTATTTCTTGTATTATATAATTTCAAGAATAAAACCAAAATTAATGTAAAGCAACATTATGGAACACAGCAATTAATTAGAGTAACATTATTACAAAGTATAGATAATTTAAGCTATCGAATAATTGGACTTGGTTTTCCATTACTAACTATAGGTATCATAGCTGGAGCTGTATGGGCAAATGAAGCTTGGGGTTCTTATTGGAGTTGGGATCCTAAAGAAACTTGGGCGTTAATCACTTGGTTAGTTTTTGCTGCATATTTACACTCTAGATTAAATAAAGCATGGCAGGGCGAAAAACCTGCTATATTAGCTTCAATAGGATTTGCAGTTGTTTGGATTTGCTATTTAGGAGTTAATTTTTTAGGTCAAGGTTTGCATAGCTATGGTTGGTTTTTGTGAAGAGGAATATGTTAACTCTTATCTAGTTTTAATATAAGTTAATAGTATCGACATATAATATATAGTATATTATGTAATTTATTAAAATTTAAAAAATGTCCAATCCAAATATGAACGTACAAACTTTATTAAGTATAATTTCATACACATCTTCTTGGTCAATATCAAGCGCTATTGTTATGATAATTTGCAATCTTTTATGTATAGGATTAGGTAGATATGCAATACAAGTAAGAGGATTAGGTCCCTCTATACCTGCTTTAGGATTGAAAGGTTTTGGTCTGCCTGAATTATTAGCAACGACAAGCCTGGGGCATATTATTGGAGCTGGTGCAATTATTGGTTTAAATAGCATAAAGATTATTAATTAAAAGAAAGAATAAGTATTAAATACAAAAGATTGAATGTATCTTTCTCTAATTTTCATAAAGATGTATTGAGTAAGAACAATCTCAAGACCCGTCATAAAAAGTTCCTATTTTTCGAAACTTACTATATCTTAACTTTTTTCTCTTAGAGGGTAATAATTTTGTAAGAAAATTCAACTCATATAGTAAAGATTCTTTTAGAATATATGCTGCCTGAGAAGGATTAGATTGAGATCCACCGATAGGTTCTTGTATTACTTTATCAATTATACCTAAAACTTTTAGATCAGCAGAAGTTATTTTTAATGCTTCTGCTGCATCTAAAGATCGCTTACTATCTTTCCATAAAATAGCTGCACAAGCCTCAGGAGTTGCTACAGTATAAACTGCATATTCAAGCATCAATATTGTATCACCTATTCCTATACCTAAAGCACCTCCTGAACCACCTTCTCCTAAAATCGTACAGATGATAGGAACATTAAAAGAAAACATCTCTCTTAAATTAACAGCAATAGCCTCAGCTTGCCCTAATTTTTCTGCGTCTATACCGGCCCAAGCGCCTGGAGTATCAATAAAAGTTAGTATAGGAAAATTAAATTGATTGGCATGTTGCATTAAACGTAAAGCTTTACGATAGCCACCTGGAGATGCCATACCGAAATTTCTTAATACATTATCTTTAGTATCTTTACCTCTCTGGTGCCCAACAAAAATAACTGTATGATTATTTAATTTTCCTATACCTCCAACCAACGCTGGATCATCCTTGCCACCTCTATCTCCATGCAACTCAAGCCACTCGCTCATAATATATGGAATATAATCAAGAGTTGTTGGTCTATCTGCCTGACGTACTAGATGTAATCTTTGCAAAGGAGTCAAAGATTGAAATACGTCATGCTTTAAAATAGATAACTGTTCTTTAAAAAAAACTAACTCTTGATCTAAAAAGAATTGTTGATATGTAGATATTTTACTTAACTGCTGTATTTGGTATTCTAATTCTAGAATAGGTTTTAGAAAATCTAACGATAAGGCTTTACGAATTGTCATAGGAAATTAGAAGCGTAAGTTAAAAATATTGATTTATACATCATTTAGCTTATTTATCGCTGATTTAATAAAAGTTGAGATAAATAATCATAAAGCAAAATTGTTATGTTAACAATATTGTCTGTAAGCTCTATAAACTCATTTGAGATATTAATGGTATTCTGTAAGAATAAATTTGTTAACTGAAATAATATAGGATCATCAAGACGTTGAGAAATTCGTGTAGCAGCTCTCACTAAGTCATCATAATTTAATCCTCTCTCACCTTTTATATAATCAAAATGACATAAAAACATAGATTGCATACAAGATTGAGTATATACATTCACATTCTTGATATCTTGAATACTTATATTCTCTAGGGGCGTTATATCAACTACTGTATCATTCAATAATCCAGTTTGAGTCGTTTCAACTAAAGAATTTTTAGGGATTAAAATAGAAGATGCGTTAATACTAGCTTTAACTAAGACATAATTATATTGAATTTGAATTCTATTAATATAACCTATGTTAATACCCCTCATCAAGACCTCAGATCCCTCTTTTAAGCCATAGCCATTGTTAAATAAAATAAAAAGAGAATAACTGTCTTTTTTTATTTTTAAACTCATAGAAGCTATCAAAAAAATCAATATAAAAACACAAAACAGCATTACATTATTTAAATATTTCCATGTTTGATTTAATTTTGCTTTAATCATAAAAGTGCTAATTATACTTTATAAACATAACAAATAGAATATGTAATAATTAAATTACTGTACATGTCATAGCGTAAACATCATATATTATCAATAGATGAGGACTAATGCTAAATGCTTGAACAGAAGAGTTCATAGAAGATATGATGACATATATATCTGTAGAAAGATAGATAATTGAACTACAACTAGATAAAACAGAACCTAGATCAATAGTAGAGACACTAGAATTATAATATAGTGCAAGGGAAACAGACAAACAATTTATACGATAAATTATATCAATAGCTATATTAATATATTGAGATATAGCATAAATTGAAGAAATGGCGTAAGAAACATTATTTATAGAACTAACAATACTTAAACTCTGACTATGGTCAGATACATTCTTTTTTATTCAATAAACTTATGTTTTTGTTATAGATATCATAATTTTCTTGAGAAACATTACAAGATCAATTTGTCCTGATAAGAAAAAACTATTTTATTATAAAAAACATTAAAGTCACCTAATTCTATAATATCCAGGCCCTTCGTTGTACAACCTGCTAACTCTAATGGTTTTATTGATACAACACATACTGAAAAATTCATGATTCGTTTAATTATTACGAATAATACAGCATTAGAAACTATATCTGTATAACTAGCTTAACCTAATTTAGCTGCTTTTATTATTCTAATAAAAGAATAAGTATAGCAATTATTTAATCCAGTTATCATCTTAACTGTTTTATGTCTTCAAATATTTTGTTATAACTTGAATACTGGTAAACTTTACATCGTTGATAAAGCTTAATAACTTCAGGCTTTAATTCTAATAAAAGATATTTTTAGTTTAAACGAAAAATATTTATGAAATTAATCTATTGTTGCTTATCACAATTAGATATTACAACTGATAAACTAATTTCATTCGTTAATATAGGTATTTCACTTTATAAAAGCCTAATAGGCTAGCCCCATACTGCGTGTAGTTTCAGCTCCCAAGTAGACTCGTACACTTAAAAAATCTGTTGGACATGCTGTTTCACAACGCTTGCAGCCTATGCAATCCTCTGTTCTGGGAGCAGATGCAATTTGTCCAGCTTTACAACCGTCCCATGGAACCATCTCTAATACATCACAGGGACATGCACGTACACATTGAGTACAACCTATACAGGTATCATAAACTTTAACACTGTGTGCCATAAGGATTAACTTGACCTTAATAATTAAAAATTCAGTAGTATAAATATTGTATATAATTAGCATTTCTATAAATCATCGCTAACTACACTATGTAGATCATAATATAAAGTATGCATTAATATATATGAAAAACTGTAAAACTTCATAAAACGTCAAATGTTATTCCATTCAATAATCAATATTGAAACATTACTTTAATTTAATTAAAAATTGCATGATATGATGAATAAGAAATGTTCGTCAAAGCTGTATTAGCTTCTGAAGGAGGAATAACTTGCCAGAACATAGGCAAAAATTTTGACCAATTTTGTAAAATATATCGTGCTTTCAAACTTTTTGTCTTGATTTCATAAAGCTCTATAAGATTTTTTAATTGCTTTTCTCCTTCAAATGTTTTAATTTTTTGATATTGTACAATTTGTTTATTAATCTTAGATTCTAAGTTATTATCTTGATCTAAAAAATAAGCTAAACCACCTGTCATACCAGCACCAATATTTCTTCCGGCTGGCCCCAATACAACAACTATGCCCCCCGTCATATATTCACAAGAGTGATCACCCACTCCTTCGACTACAGACTGAGCTAATGAATTTCTTACAGCAAATCTTTCGCCAGCTTGACCGCTAACAAATAAATAGCCACCTGTTGCACCATATAAACATGTATTGCCAATAAGAACAGGCTGTATTGCATTAGGTAAAGCATTTACTTCTGGAACAATAATTATCTCTCCTCCATTCATGCCTTTACCTACATAGTCATTTGCTTCGCCAATGAGTCTTAAATGCATACCTTTTAAGATAAAAGCACCAAAACTTTGTCCTGCTACACCTATAAAATCTAATTGTAAATTACCTTGAAAACTATCATTCCCATATTTTTTAGCTATAAAACCAGATATCCTTGCACCCACAGTTCTATCTGTATTCAAGATGTTAACTTTCTTATTTATATCTTCTTGTCTCTCAATAGCCCGTAGTATTGAAGGATCACTCAGTAAAGTATCATCCAGGACTTTACCGTTATTATGCGTTGTAGTATGAGAATTACCACTATAATTATATTCAGGTGAGTTTAATAATGGATCTAGACTTAGATGCTTAGTTTTATTTAAGCTTTGATCTTTATGTTTAATTAACTCAGCGTGCCCTATAATATCTGATAAAGACATGTATCCTAAGGAAGATAAAATTTCTCTTACTTCCTGAGCAACAAAAATAAAAAAGTTAACTAAATCAGCTGGTATACCAGGATAACGCTTACGCAAGTCTTCCCTTTGGGTAGCTACACCAACAGGACAATTATTTGTATGACATATACGAGCCATAACACAGCCAGTAGCTATCATAGCCACTGTTCCAAATCCAAATTCTTCTGCACCCATTAAAGCTGCTAAAACTATGTCTTTACCTGTTCTTAATCCTCCATCTACTCTTAAAATCACTCTACTTCTTAACTGATTGTCCACTAAAGTTTTGTGCACTTCTGATAAACCCAATTCCCAAGGACACCCTGCATGCTTAATTGAACTTAAAGGAGATGCACCAGTACCACCATCATGCCCAGAAATTTGAATAATATCAGCATTTGCTTTTGCAACACCAGCAGCAATTGTACCAATACCCATTTCTGCAACAAGTTTCACAGATACTTTTGCCTCTGGATTAATTTGATGTAAGTCAAAAATAAGCTGTGCTAAATCTTCAATAGAATAGATATCATGATGAGGGGGAGGAGAAATTAAGGTAACACCAGGTTTACAGTTACGTAGTTTAGCAATATAAGTACTTACTTTTTTACCTGGCAGCTGACCACCTTCCCCAGGTTTTGCTCCTTGAGCAATCTTGATTTCTAATTGTTTAGCATTCATCAAGTACTCGGGTGTTACACCAAAGCGTCCAGATGCAATTTGCTTAATAGCAGAGCTAGCAATATCATTAACTTTTAACCCTTTTAGATGAGAAAAACTGCTTGAAATACCTGAATCGTTTATATCCATAATAGGTCTAAAACGCGTATGATCTTCTCCACCTTCACCAGAATTTGATTTACCGCCAAGCCTATTCATAGCTATAGCTAAAGTTTCATGTGTTTCGCGAGAAAGTGCTCCTAAAGACATTCCTCCTGTACAAAATCTCTTTACAATGGACTCCACAGATTCTACTGTATCAAGATCTATAGCATCTTGAAAATTTGCAAAATCTAATAAATCTCTCAAATTAGTAGGAGGACGATCTTCCAATAAATTCTTATATTTATTGTAAAGTGTAAAATCTTGGTTGCGCACAGCTTTATGTAACGTTTTAGACATTTCTGGATTATTTACATGATACTCAGCACTTGGTCTATATTGTACATATCCTAGGTTAGGTAATTTTCTAGATGTCTGTATATTCATGATATTATTATATGAGTCAACTGTACTTAAACCTAGTTCGGATAAATTAATACCATCTAAAGATGATGTTGTGCCCTTAAAAGCTAAGTTCACCACATCTTTACCTAAGCCTAGTATTTCAAATATTTGAGCTCCATGATAACTAGTTAAAAGAGAAATACCCATCTTTGATAAGATTTTCAGTAAACCCGTTTCTATAGCACAACGATAATTATGCTGTGCCTCTATTAAGTTGATTTCAGGTAGCTTACCGTTAGACATCAACTTTTGTGTCCTAGGATTATGCCACCACTGCCTCACTGTTAGAAATGCCATATATGGACATATCGCACTAGCTCCATAACCTATTAAACAAGCAAAATGATGTGTACTCCAGCATTGAGCTGTTTCTATAACTATAGAGGCTTTATGTCTCAAATTTTGAGATATTAAATAATGATGTACAGCACCAACTATTAATAGAGGTGGTATAAATGCTTGTCCTTCATCTAAGGCTTCTACGCGATCACTCAATACAATTATCTCCGAACCATCATGTATTAATTTGACAGTTTCTTGACAAATTTCTATAATTCTATTGACAAAATTAATATTATTCGAATCTTGTATAAAGAATGTATTAATAAAAGAAATAGATAGACCATATTGATTTAATTTTGTCATCTCAGCTTCATTTAAAATAGGAGAATCTAATTTAATAGACTTAGCCATATAATCCTGGGGTTCTAAAAAATTGCCTTTAGTCCCCAAGTACGTTGTTAACGACATAACTAAACTTTCTCTTAAAGGATCAATTGCTGGATTGGTTACTTGAGCAAAGCGCTGTTTGAAAAAATCATATAATAGATGAGACTTTTGTGACAATACAGCAAGAGGAATATCGTCACCCATGCAAAAAGTTGGTTCTTTAGCTGAGCTAGCCATATGCTCTATGACTAATTCTACATCCTCATTCGTATAACCGAATGCAGTATGAAAACGCATCATTTTCAATGAATCAATAATAGAATCCTGAACATAACTTTCTTGTAATAAGTGTTTTTGATATGCATCAAGCCACTTTTTATAAGGAAATTTACTAGCAACAGATTGTTTAACAGTCCAATTATCTAAAATTAAATTATTGATTATATCAACACATATCATTTGACCTGGACCCAACCTACCTTTTTGCGTAATTTCTCCTAAGTTTTTATCTAGAACACCAACTTCTGATGATAGACTAATAAATCCATTCTTGCTAATAATGTAACGAGCTGGACGTAATCCATTTCTATCTAAAGTCGCTCCTACAACTTTACCATCACTAAAAACAACTAAAGCAGGTCCATCCCATGGTTCTTGAAGACTATTATGATATTCATAAAAATCTATAATTTCTGGACAGTTCTCTAGAGCTGGTTGATTCTTGTATGCTTCTGGAATTAAAATCATAAGTGATTCTTGAGGACTCTTCCCTGATTGTATCAAAAGTTCTAATACAGCATCCAGATTAGCAGAATCACTATTTTGAAAATTAGTGATTGGTTTTAAAATATCAAAATCTTCTGACAGATAGCTTTGCTCAAATAAAGACTCTTTTGATTGCATCCAATTTAAGTTACCGAGTAAAGTATTGATTTCTCCATTATGTGCCATAAACCTCATTGGCTGAGCTAAAGGCCATTTAGGCATAGTATTTGTACTAAACCTTCTATGATACATAGCAAAATTACTTTCATAATGAATATTACATAGATCCATATAGTATTTAGATAAAACTTCTGACTGAACCATTCCTTTATAAATAATAACACGGGAAGAAAAAGAGCAAACATAAAACTGTTTATTAAGATTTAAATGAGATTGAGCAACTAACTTTTCTATTTTTTTTCTTGTAATGAATAAAGCCTGCTCTAATGCATCACCGGATAAATCTTTAGCTTGTACAAAAAATTGCATTACTAAAGGTTGGTTACTTTTAGCTTGAAAACCTAATACACTATCGTTTACAGGAACAATACGCCATTTTAGAAAATTAAAACCATTTAAACCTACAGCCCATTCTATTATATTTTGTATAGATTCAATTTTTTCTTGTGGCATAAATAACATTGCAACACCAACTTGATCTAAGTTCTTTTTAGGTAAAAATTCTGCCAAAATTTTCCATGGAATTTGAGTCATAATACCAGCACCATCTCCTGAAACTCTATCAGCACTACAGCCACCTCTATGTTCCATACAATTAAGTGCGTTTAAAGCTTGCTTAACAATCGTATGAGATGGTGCATGTTTAATACGAGTTATAAACCCCACACCGCAGGCATCTTTTTCAGAAAAAATAAAAGGATATTTATATAAGTTATTCAATTGACAGTTATAATATTTTGATGCTTGCATATGTAATTATTATTTTGTGTTTTAGCGTAAAATTTTATATATTAGTCATATATTATCAATACTGCATGAAATCATATAGAAATTATATATATGGCATATAAATTCAGATAATTATGCAGTACAAGCAATAATTTATTTATTATTAATGCATTTAGAAATAAAATCAGACTATTGCTATAGTATTACATATATTCAAATAAAAGATGCATATCTAAAACTAAATTTGAGTTATTTAACGAACTAGTAAAGAACTTAATTATTAATACATACTAATTTATTTATTTTCATGTAATGCATAATCAAGATATCAAAATATATAATCACTTAAAAGTACATGAAATTATATACAAAACTGAAGAACTCCTCAATATTTCTAAGAATCGATATAGAATAACTGTTCAAATAGCAAACCGAGCTAAAAGGAAAAAATACGAGGATCTAGATATTATAGATGATCCGACAATTAAGCCTATTATTCGTTCAATATTAGAAATGGTAGATGAAATTACTCAGCCAGAAATAATAAGTGATTAAATTTAGCAATTATTTAATCACTTATTACAGAAGAGTTTAATTGTAATATTTTTTTAAAAAAAAATCCTGATAAATTACTATACTTATTTAATAAGTACTAATCAAGTATCATTAATTAGAATTTAGGTACTATTAATATATCTAGATTTATGAGATTAGTTCTTTGTTTTTAGATAAATTATTAACTAAATTTTCAATTTAAGGAGAACATTAATATGTTAGATGCATTTGCTAAAGTTGTAGCCCAAGCTGATGCTAGAGGAGAATTTCTAAGTAATACGCAATTAGATGCTCTAGCAAACATGATTGCTGAAGGTAATAAAAGACTTGATATTGTTAATAAAATTAATTCAAATGCCTCTGCAATCGTTACCAATTCTGCACGTGCATTATTTGCTGAACAACCACAACTTGTTCAACCTGGAGGTAATGCATATACTAACCGCAGAATGGCTGCATGTTTAAGAGATATGGAAATTGTTTTAAGATATGTGAGTTATGCTATGATTGCTGGTGATTCTAGTGTATTAGATGATAGATGTTTAAATGGCTTACGAGAAACTTATCAAGCATTGGGAACTCCTGGAACATCTGTAGCTGTTGCAATACAAAAAATGAAAGAAGCATCAGTCAGCTTAGCTAATGATTCCAATGGAACACCCGTAGGAGATTGTAGCTCATTAACTGCTGAATTAGGTGTATACTTTGATAGAGCAGCAGTTGCAGTAGTATAAAGCTTGATACCTATAAATCCACTCAAATTAGAATAATTAAACAATAAGGAAATCAAAATCATGAAAACACCTATAACAGAAGCAATAGCATCAGCAGATAGTCAGGGAAGATTCTTGAGCAACGGTGAATTGCAATCAATTAATGGACGTTATCAAAGGGCAACCGCTAGCTTAGAGGCAGCAAGATCATTAACAAGTAATGCTCAAAGATTGATCACAGGAGCTGCACAATCTGTTTATACTAAATTTCCATTTACAACACAGATGCCAGGACCAACTTATGCATCTAGTGCAATCGGAAAAGCAAAATGTGCAAGAGATATTGGGTATTACTTAAGAATGACTACTTACTGTCTTGTAGTAGGAGCAACAGGACCTATGGATGAATATTTAATTGCTGGATTAGAAGAAATCAACCGCAGTTTTGAATTATCACCAAGTTGGTATATAGAAGCTTTACAATATATAAAAAACAGTCATAGTCTTGCAGGACAAGCGGCTAATGAGGCAAATACGTATTTAGACTACGCTATTAATGCGCTAAGTTAAATATATTTATAATTTAATAAAAATTTATATCAAAAACTAATAATATGTATATATAATTATATATATACATATTGTTTATATAATATCTAATGTTTTATACATATAAAACATTACTGAAATATCATATATTATATCTTTACATTCGAATAACCTATATATTTTTGATTATTTGAATTTAAATTCACTTAATAACTATAATTAACATCTTTCTGTTACCAAAATCAAATATTTCTATAATGTTCATTCTTAATTTTAATTTTATCACATGAAATCTATTATTTTAACTATTCTTGACGGTTGGGGATATTCAAAAAACACGAAAGGGAATGCAATTCAACTAGCAGATACACCTAATATAGACAAACTTTGGAAGAGCTATCCAAATACATTATTAAGTGCTTCAGGACAAGATGTTGGACTACCTGAAGGGCAAATGGGAAATTCAGAAGTGGGACATACAACTATTGGAGCAGGTAGAATTATTAATCAAGATTTAGTACGGATTAGTAAATCTATCGCGGATAAATCGTTCTTTGAGAATGAAGCAATTAATAATATATGCCGAAAAATTAGTTTTTACAATGCAAAACTGCATTTAATTGGACTTTGCTCTAATGGAGGTGTACATTCTCATATTAAACACTTATTTGCATTGCTGGATATAGCAATGAAATATAAGATTCCAATTTGTATACATGCTATTACAGATGGAAGAGATACTTCACCATATGGATCCAAAATTTTTATCGAAGAAATCAATAAGTATATTAAAGAATGTAGTCATATCAATATTTGTACAATTAGCGGAAGATACTACAGTATGGATAGAGACTGTCGTTGGGCAAGAACAGAAAAAAGTTATAATGCACTACTCAAAAATACATTGAGTTTTACGACGGATCCTATCTTAATGATCAATGAATATTATAAACAAAATATATCAGATGAATTTATACCTCCTACGAGATTACATAAGGGAAACATTGAAAATAATGATGGTATTATATTTTTTAATTTTAGACCAGATAGAATGCGACAATTAGTACATGCATTTACTAAATCTACGTTTAGAGGATTTAATACAACATCATTTCAAAATCTAGAAGTAGTAACATTTACGCAGTACGATCCAAGCTTAAACATGAAGGTAGCTTTTCCAGCAAAAAAAAATAAAAATTTTATTGGAGAAATTATTGCAGCATATGGCTTAAAACAATTAAGATTAGCAGAAACAGAAAAATATGCACATGTTACGTATTTTTTTAATGGAGGTATTGAAGAACCTTTTGCTGGTGAGGATAGACAACTAATTCCTAGCCCAAAAGTAGAAACATATGATTTAGCTCCTGAGATGTCAGCTACACAATTAACTAAAAAAGCAATTAGTGCTATTAATAAAAACACCTATAAATTAATAGTAATTAACTATGCTAATCCAGATATGGTAGGACACACAGGTAATTTAAATGCAACCATTCATGCTATTAAAAAAATTGATGAATGCATTGAAAAAATTTGGCTAGCATGTCAAACTACGAGTAGTACACTTATAATTACATCCGATCATGGTAATGCAGATTATATGTTAGATGAAAATAATCAACCGTGCACATCTCATAGTACCAATCCTGTTCCATTCATATTAGCTGAATCAGCGAATAGTTACACACGTGATTTAAGAAAAAATGGTAATTTATCTGACATTGCACCTACGATTTTGGAATTATTGAATTTAAATATTCCTACTGAAATGAATGGCATATCTTTGCTAAGAACAAAAACAAAAATAAAATATAATTAATCTTTTGATATAAATAAAATATAACAATTATCATTGTAAATGCTTGCATTTAAAGTAATGATTATAAAATACATAAATATGAACTCATTTAATTATATTATAAATATACCACTAAACGATCTGAACTCTTTTAATCAAAAAACGTACCATTTAATTCCAGCTGAATGGAAATTTATACTTATGAGTGACGGATCATTTACACAAAATTTAAACTCATTAACGAGAAAAAAGATTATTACTTTTCCGGCACATATAAAACACCAATATATAAATAAAAAAACAAAAATTAGAGAAGTTTATTTACAGGACAAATCAGATAGAAACCTCGCATTTGCTCGATCTCATTGGATATCACAAATAAGTAATCAAACATATAATTTAACTAAAAATGAACCTATAGGAAAATCATTAATTAAACATCGAGCAGATGTATATAAAGATATACATGAAATATATTATGTATATTCTATATATTTAGAAAAAATTTTTAATAGTTTAGAGCCTATATGGGGTAGAAAATGCACTATATATAATGACTATGAAGCTATAACAACTATACAAGAATTTTTTTCGCCTCACATAATATCTTTTTTCTAATCTTAATTATTAATATGTTAAATTTTTTTAAAAAAAACACGTTAAATAAATTTCAAAATACAATTAACAAAATTCATTATATAGAAAATATAGTACAAAACTACTCAGATGCGAAACTAAAAAATCAGACACAGGAACTAAAGAAAAAAATCAAGGAAAACTGTAATTTAAAACAAATATTACCAGAATCTTTTGCAATAGTTAAAGAAGCAATTAAGAGATCAACGGGTATGATTTTATTTGATGTCCAATTAATAGGAAGTATTGTATTGCATCAGGGTAAAATAGCAGAAATGAAGACAGGAGAAGGGAAAACTGTTGTTGCTATCACGACAGGATATCTTAATGCTTTAACTGAAAAAGGTGTACATATCATTACAGTTAACGATTATCTAGCTAAAAGAGATTCAGAACTAGCTCAGAAAATTTGTTCATATATTGATTTAAAAGTGGGTTTAATAACACCATCGATGAATTATAAAGAAAAAAAACAAGCATATGATTGCGACATTACCTATATTACTAATAGCGAATTAGGTTTTGATTATCTTAGAGATAATATGGCTATAGAATTTAATCAAATAGTACAGAGAGGATTCAATTTTGCAATTATTGATGAAGTAGATTCTATATTGATTGATGAAGCAAGAACACCACTAATCGTATCTGGTCCTTTTGACATAGAGACAAATAAGTATAAAAAATCTACATCTATAGCAAATACACTAGAAAAAACTTTAGACTACGAAATAGACGAAAAAACGAAGAATATCACTCTGACAGAAAAAGGTATTAATCGATGCGAAAATATTTTAAATATTGATAATTTATACGACATTTATGATTCTTGGATACAATACCTATTAAATTCTTTAAAAGCTAAAGATCTATTTTTTAAAAATCAACATTATATTATTAAAAATAACGAAATTATGATTGTTGATGAATTTACAGGACGAGTTATGCACGGTAGGAGATGGAGTGATGGATTACATCAAGCTATTGAATCAAAAGAAAATATTCCGATTCAAAAAGAGAATAAAACACTAGCCTCAATTACCTATCAAAATTTATTTCTATTATATGAAAAATTATCAGGTATGACTGGTACAGCAAAAACAGAAGAGACAGAACTAGATAAAATATATAATCTTGAAGTATTGGAAATACCTACAAATAAAAGTTGTAAAAGGCAAGATTTGCCTGATCTAGTTTATAAAACAGAATACAAAAAATGGCAAGCTATAGCAGATGAATGTTTTGATATGTACCATATTGGTCGACCAACACTTATTGGAACAACTAACGTGGAAAAATCTGAATTACTAGCAAAAATATTAATGCAATTACAAATACCTTTTAACTTACTTAATGCAAAACCAGAAAATGTGTCAAGAGAAGCAGAAGTTATTACACAAGCAGGAAGGAAAAACACAATAACTATATCAACAAACATGGCTGGTAGAGGCACAGATATTATACTAGGTGGAAATCCGGAAGCTTTATCAAAACTCGCACTAATAAATTATTTACAAGATAAATTGGGACTGGGAGTAAACGATCTATTAAATAATATAGAAACTCAAATTAAAACTATAAGCAATGATTATATATTACATATACAAGAATTAGATATTTATAAATATAAGCATATAGATCTAACAGAAATTCAGCATTACCTTGAGAAAATAATTGGCAGCGAACATACTAAAGATAGTGAAGAAGAAAATTTACAAAAACTTTATTTACAAATATTAGGTGAATATAAACAGATATGTTCTCAAGAAAAACAAGAAGTTTTACAATTAGGGGGCTTATATGTAATAGGAACAGAGAGGCATGAATCAAGAAGAATAGATAATCAGCTCAGAGGTAGAGCAGGCAGACAGGGAGATATTGGTGCATCACGTTTTTTTCTAAGCTTGGAAGATAATCTACTAAGAATTTTTGGTGGAGATAAAATATCCCAACTAATGGATAACTTAAATATTGATGAACATACTCCAATAGAATCCATTATTTTAAGTAAAAGCTTAGACTCTGCACAAAAAAAAGTAGAATCATATTTTTATGACATAAGAAAACAATTATTTGAATATGATGAAGTGATTAATAATCAAAGGCAAGCAATATATGCAGAAAGAAAAAGAATATTACAATCTAGCTTTACCAGGGATTGCATAATAGAATATGCAGAGAGTACTATAGATGAGATATTAGTAGCATTTTATCAAGAAGATAATATAAATAATAAAAATTATATTATAAACAAGGTATACCAACTATTAAACTTAACTGAAAATTTTCAGGTAAATACTGTTTATAATATGAATTATAAACAAACAAAAGAATTTTTATATGAACAATTAAGAATCAGTTATGACCTTAGAGAAAGTTATTTAGAACAATTAAGACCGGGTCTAATTAGAAAACTAGAAAAATACTATCTGTTGCAACAAATAGATAAAGCATGGCAGGATCATTTAGATAAAATGGCTTTACTTAGAGAATCGATCGGATGGAGAAGTTATGGTCAACAAGATCCTTTAGTAGAATATAAAAATGAAGCATTTTCTCTATTTATTAATATGGTTAGATATATAAGACAAACTGTTACATATTTAACTATGCGCTCACGTTTAATTATTAATATCAATAATTGAGAATTTAATAACAAAAATGAAGATGTATTTTTTTATGTCAATACAAAACTTGACATAACTAATAAAATTTATTAATCTATTCTCATAGGAAAATTATAAACAATTAAATAATAAAAATATATTAAGATAACAATGCCCCCATCGTCTAGAGGCCTAGGACATCTCCCTTTCACGGAGGTAACGGGGATTCGAATTCCCCTGGGGGTATCATTACTAAACATAAAATCCACAATTAAAACATTTAAATTAATTATTTCACACTACTTGCCAGATTAATAGAATACTTTAATTTTTGACAAAACTGAGCTAGAGAATTTAGCATATCTTGCGGTAATTCACCTACTATATTAGTAATAATAGCACTACCAACAACTATACCGTCTATATTCCAATTGACAATTTGAGATATTTGATTGGTATTATTAATACCAAAACCTAACATGATCAATTTATTTGTTGTACTTTTGATGTGATTAGCCAAATGTTGAATTTTTAAATCAAAATTATCTCGCAGACCAGTAACTCCACAACTACTAACCAAATAAATGCACCCAGGTGACTTAGATGCAATTAATTGAATTCTAGATTCTGAACTAGTAGGAGCGACAAATAAAATCAACTCTATATTATAGGAATTACATATTTCTAATATGTAATCTACTTCTTCTAATGGTAAGTCTGGAATAATTAATCCTTTTGCTCCAGCTTGAGATATTTCAAATATAAACTTATTGACACCCCTAACTAAAACAGGATTATAGTAAGTAAATATAATAATAGGAGCATGTAAATCAGGTATTACTTTTTTTAGTATAAATAGTACTTGTTCAATGTAAATTCCCTGTTTTAAAGCGGCTTGAGATGCTTCTTGAATAATAGGACCATCTGCCAAAGCATCGGAATAAGGTACGCCTAACTCTATTAAATCTGCCCCTTCTCTATCTAATACTTTTAAAGCTTGTATGCATATATCAATATTTGGGTAACCAGCTGTAATAAATGGAATCAAGGAACAAGATGAATTTTTGCTACGTAAAAAATTTGTGATTGCATTCATAGTTTAATTTATAAAAAGTAAATAATTAAAATGTGAAAAATTGGGTTGCCCGGGATTCGAACCCGGAACTAATCGGTTAAAAGCCGAGTACTCTACCATTGAGTTAGCAACCCTTCAGAACTATATATCAAATAAATAACATAATCTCTAAATTATATCAAGTTTTAATTGTCAAGTAAATACATCATTTAAGTGAATCAATTATAATACAATGACTAATACATACTTACATAATAAATTTATCAGTATTATGCTGAAGTATAAAGATTTAATTAAACCTTTATCAATATTAATTGCTTTATCTGGAGGAAAAGATTCTTTATGCTTAATCAGGCTAATAGAAGATTTTAATAATAAATATGATTACTTTACTAAAGTAGAGTATATTTATATTGACCATCAATGGAGGTCCGATTCAAAACAAAATATTGAACATTTACTTAACTATATAAGTATAACTAATAATCATACATATATTTATCAGATCAGTAAAATAGGTACATCAGAGTCAACTATGAGGAATATGAGATATCAAACTATAGTTAAACACGCAATACAAAATCGTCACCAAATTATTATGACAGGACATAACCAAACAGATCAAATAGAAACATTTCTATTGAATTTAATAAGAGGAACAGGACTAGAAGGATTGAGTAGCTTACCATATATGAGAAAAATTACAGATCAGATACAAGTAATTAGGCCTATGATTCAGATAAATACAGGAGATATATTATGGTTTTGCCGCAAGTTCAATTTACCTATATGGTCAGACAAAACAAATTTTTATTATACTAATTGCCGTAACCGTATCAGATATGAGCTGGTACCATATTTAAAAGAATATTTCAATCCCAAAATAGAATCTAATATTATTAATTTCTTACATTTAAGTTCTACAGAGAATGAATACATTAAACAAAATTCTATCAAATTATATCTTGCTAGTCGACATTCACGCTATATAGCTATTAATTATAGAATTATAAAAAATCAGCACTTAGCTTTACAAAAAAGAGTACTCAATATATTTTTTTATTATAATTTCAATAAATATTTGAGTACACATATTTTCAATCAATTAACAACATTTAAATATCAGAAAAAACTCACTATAGTATGGGAAACTTTGAAAATAAAAGTATATAAAAACTGGATCTATATCCAATGAATAGCTGACAAGCTAGATAAAATAGTATTACGTAAAATCATATCTTATAAATAACAAATGTATTGATTTACTCAAATATTTATTGTAAAAGTAGTATAATATATATAATATAATATGTAAATCCAAAGGATAGTTGAATTATGATTAATTGGCAAGTTATTGGTCAACTAACTTCACTCGCTATGATTGTATTAGTAGGACCAGCTGTAATTGTTGTATTATCATTGCGTAAAGGTAATTTATAAAAATATCCTCACCAATAAAAATGCATTAAATGCAAAATAATATGCAGACAAATTATAAACTTAGTCTGCATTCATAACATCTATTGTTCAACTATTTAATATAATCCAGTAAAGTATTATTGCTTATTTCTTGATTATTTCCAGCGAATTCATTATCGGAAGATAGAAATAACATACAATGACATTCTTTTCTCTCTCTCATTGGTACACATGGACAATTCCAATAAGAACTTAAAACCTCTCTCGGTTTATCTTCATAATGCCGGCATGGACATAAAGGGGAACCATATGAGTCTTTATGTCTTGCTAAACCCTCTATTACAACAGCAGTTACACTGAAGTCGGAACAAAAAAATGTACCTGTTCTTTTCGCATAAGCTTCTGAAAACTTACGCATAGCATCTAAGCTATTAGGAATAGGGTCAGAATGTATATTTTTCATAAAAAACTTATGTATAGCTTATAATTTATAATTCTTTAATATATTCAATCAAACTAATAAATTATCAATATTGTCTAAATATAAAAGATACTAACAAATATTAAATTTTACAATATTTATATTGTAAAACATAATAAGAACATTACTATTAGTTAGTATATATTAATAATCAAATGTATACTCACCTAGATCTAATCTAGAATCTAGATGTTATTATTTGTATTTATGAATAATTTTAAGAATTTAAAAATTTATATCATCATATTTGTATGACAGCATCTTATTTACCGTCCATATTAGTCCCTTTAGTAGGAATTATATTTCCTGGAATCGGCATGGCTTTACTATTTATATATATTGAAGAAGAAAATATCTCTTAGATATATAATTAGAACTAATTATATAAGTCATGAGCCACCTTTAAATAACTATGTAAAGGTGGCCTATCTATATTTTGAATATCAAAATTATAGCATCAATAGACAAATTTTATGAATCTTAAGCTACAAAGAAGAACCAATACCAGAATAAGAACCATATATAAAAATTCCTAAAACCGTAAGTACCGCAATACCACCAACTGTAGCAACTAACCATAAAGGAACTCTACCTGTACCTGCCATTTTTTACTATCCTATCCCTAATTATAATATAATATTAATTATGCCAATATATTGACTAATTGAAAAAGTAACTTGAAAATAGCACTGCCAATACAAAAATCAGTAATAATCCCCAAAATAATGAAGTACGATTTAATTCTACAGGCTCTTTATTTGGATTAGGACCACTCATATTATATCTCCTAATTTTATCTTTGAATAAATTGCATAGATGTAATAGCACCTAAAAAAAAGACTGTTGGTATCGCTAAACCATGTATAGCTAGCCATCTAAAAGTAAAAATTGGATATGATATTGGTTGATTCGAATTACCTCGTGTCATATATATTATATTAATTCCTTATATTTTAATTAAATCCCTTTAGTTAAATCTTCGAGTTCTTGTTTCGCGCTAAAACGATCATTAACTAATGGTACTTGTTGACGATCTTGAGTAAAATACTCATTCGGTCTTGGAGTACCAAAAACATCATATGCTAAACCAGTACTAACAAATAACCAACCTGCAACAAATAAAGATGGTATAGTTATACTATGAATAACCCAATAACGTATGCTAGTAATAATATCAGAAAAAGGACGTTCTCCTGTGGATCCTCCTGACATACTAAGTACCTCCTGTAAATAAAAATGCAAAAGCTAGAATAATATAAAACAAACAATATTAATATTAATATATTAATTGTTAAAATCAATATATAATATAAGTAAAGCAAATATTACAATATATCACATTTAATATGATTATTAATAATTGACAACTGAATCAATAGGCATATATTAGTTAAAGTAATACATTCAGAATTTAACTCTTTAAAAGAACTTTATATTTTAATCATTATAAATATATATATATTATACTCGCTCATTAAAAAAATCGAAGTAAAATACTATATATTCTGAAAAGAGAATTATAATAATTTCAGCTTAGGTATTTTAAATTAAACCAAATACTAGTGCCAACACTAAGTTGACTTTGCACATTGACACTAATTTTATATTTAGTTAATATATTTTTTACAATTGATAATCCTAAACCTGTGCCTTCTAAGGTATGAACATTATTTTCTACCCTTACAAACCTGTCAAAAATAGTTTTCTGATCCTCTTCAGCAATACCAATGCCTTGGTCAAGAATTTCAACTCTCACTAAATCTTTATAATGCGTATGTGATACCGGATTATTATTAGAAATTAATTTGTAAACTCTTAAGATGATTATGCTATCATAAGGCGAAAATTTTAAAGCATTATTTAATAAATTGGATATGACTTGTAATATAGAACTTTCATGTGCAAAAACATGAGTAATATTATCTTCTAATTCAACTGTCAATCTAATGTTATTTTTATTGGCTGTAATTTGGGAAGTGTTTACCACATTATATAAAATCTGTGTTAAATCTATGTAATCTAATTTGTAATCATGCTCTGATTCTAGTACAGATAAATCTAAAATATCATTGACCAATGAAGATAAACGCTTAGTCTCATTATTAGCAATAGTCAAAAAATTAATTTTTTCTTTTTCTTGCAGCGTACTATTATAATCAATCAAAGTTTCAAGAAATGAGCCTATATTACATAAAGGCGTTCTTAATTCATGTGATATGTTACCTATAAACTGATTTTTAGCCTCATTTAGTTTAGCTTCCTTACTTATATCTTGTATAATTATTACAACACCTGTTAACACCTTTAAGATCTTATCCAATAAAGTCGTCAGTAGAAAGCGACAAATTTTCCTTGAATTATAATCTAAATGAATACAAATCTCCTCTGTTTGTGATTTGTGGGTACTTATATAACTAGATTGAACTAAATTATTTAATATTGGCAAAAGTGCTTCATTAACATGAATAGGTAAATAATTGCAAATATAACCACCAGTTAAATCAATATTAAACCAATCGAAAATCTCTTGTGCTTTTTTATTAACAAACAGTATTCTAAGTTCAGCATCAATTAATATAATACCTTCTGCTATTACAGATACAATTGTCTCTAATTTGCTTTTCTCTGATACAACTTTATCTACATTTTTTTTTTCATACGACTGTAATTTCTCTGCCATTTCATTAAAGCTAATAACTACAGTACTTAACTGACAATTGACAGGTACATTTAGCCGTTGATTAAAATTACCAGAAGCAATATTTTGAATACCTAATAATAATTTTTTTTGAGGAACAGCAATTGCTAATGTATTAAATGCAACACCTATAAATAGCATTAGCCAAACTAATACAAATACAAAAATACTTAAATCTCTTATTAATCTAGATGGTGAAAATCTTATATTGACATCTATACCCAAATCCAAGCTACCTAAATTATGCCCTGCTTTAGTTAAAGGAATAATAATATCAATTATATTATTATGTAATAACTTACTGGAATTAATAAGGGGTATATTAAACAAAAACTCTTTGTTATCCAGTTGCAACAAGTTTTGATGTAACTGTAATATATTTTGAATTTTCGTATTATATATAGGTAATCCTAATAAAAGACTACCAGTTTGATCAAAAAATAAAATATATCGAATACTTGCTGTACTCAAATAGATATTTTCTAAAAAATAAGCTATATCTTTTTGCTTATTAAGCTGATTTGAATCTATGATACTAGAAGCTAATAGAAAACCTAAATCTTTACAGAAACGCTTATTAGTAATCATTAAATCTTCTTGAAGCATAGTTAAAGACCAAAAAGTTAAACTACTCATGATCACGGAAATCATTAATGTAATGAAAACTATAAAACGACTGAAATTAATCTTGAAATCGAATTTTGAGGATATTTCAAGTATTTTACTATACATAAAGTTAACTAATAAATAACTATAACTTAATAATTTTATAAAGCCTTAATTGAGCTTCCAAGTTTACTAAACATAATATAAGATAATAGAAAATCAAAAATAAAAACAGCCAACAAAGATGTTACAACTGATGAGGTAGTAGATTTACCAACACCCTTTGCACCACCACTCGCTTTCAAACCATAAAAACAACTAATTGAAGCAATTAAAAAACCAAATACTGTAGTTTTTAATAAAGCTTTAAATATATCTTGAACAATTAAAGAAGACAAAGAAGAGACAAAAAAAATTTCCGGATGTATACTATAAATTGTAAAACAAATAAAAGAGCTGCTAAATAAACTTGTAATAAAAGAAAAAACACTTAAACATGGTAACATTATAATACAAGATATTACTCTTGGTAAAACCAAATATTTTAAGGGATTCGTTTCTAAAAGATACAATGCATTCAATTGTTCAGTCACACTCATAGTTGCTAATTCAGCAGTAAAATATGATGCAATACGGCCAACTATAATTACAGATGTTAAAACAGGTGATAATTCACGTATAAATGTAATAGTTAGAACAGAACCTACTAAAGTCACAGCATTAATATATAAAAATTCTTTCACAATCTGTATTGTAAATACCATGCCTAAAAAAAAAGCTGTAATTATAACTATATTTAAAGAATCAGGACCAACAATTTTAATTTGTTCTAAAGTACTGAAGTAACTAGAATGTAGTAATTGAATTGCAGACTTTTTGTTAATCCTAAAGTCTATGAAACTTCTAAAGAACTTAAACATAATTTCATATGCAAAAAAATTCGCAAGTTTTTAATAAAAAATAGATATTTATTTCTGAGACGCATTAATAATTATATTACTGCATATAAGTAGTTGCATTTTTATCAAAAATATATTATTGTTGCCATTGTAAGGGCGGTTAGCTCAGCGGTAGAGAGCCTGCCTTACAAGCAGGTGGTCACTGGTTCAAATCCAGTACCGCCCATCATAATCAGAATGATCAATTAAATAGGGCTCATCGTCTAAAGGATCAGGACAGTGACCTTCTAAGTCTCTAATGTAGGTTCGAATCCTACTGAGCCTATTAATTTAATATATTATCTACAACTTGCTGAACTTTATAACCTGAATCAATAGTTTCTAAAGGATCTTTTCTTAATCTATGCCTTAAACACAAGGTAATAACCGTTTTAATATCATTGATGTCCACTTTAGTCTTATTTTTATAAGCAGCATAAGCCTTAGCTGCTCTATTTGTGACTATATCACCTCTTAAACCATCCACATCTAAAGTACCACATACTTCTGATATTTTAACTCTTAAATCATAATCAATTTTCACATCAGGTAGTCTTTGTTGAGCTGCTATAATAGATGACTTTAATTCATCTTGTTTGTCTCGAAATTCTTCTAAACAGATATAAGGGTTACTATCAAATTTACTTCTTTGCTCTACTATTTTAACTCTCAAAGAAGGTTCTTTAACTGTACGGATTTCTGCATGCATACCGAAACGATCTAATAATTGGGGTCTCAATTCTCCTTCTTCAGGATTACCTGATCCTACTAAAACAAACCGTGCCGGATGTCTTACAGATATACCTTCACGTTCAACTGTATTCCAACCAGAAGCTGCTGCATCTAATAAGATATCCACTAGATGATCATCTAATAAATTAACTTCATCAACATATAGAATACCCCTATTAGCTTTTGCTAGTAGGCCTGGTTCAAAAGTTTTCACACCTTCTGATAGAGCTTTTTCAATATCTATTGTACCACAAACCCTATCTTCAGTTGCGCCTAGAGGGAGGTCAACCATAGGTACGTCGATAAATCTAGTAGGCAAATGATTGCTGCTTTCTATTTGAGATTTAACACTATCAGACATTAAGTCATAATCGGAAGGATGTGAATTGAATAAATCATCTTGAACAACTTCAATTTTAGGTAGTAAATCCGCGATAGCCCTAATAGTCGTAGACTTGCCAGTACCACGATCACCCATAATCATTACGCCACCTATTTTAGGATCAATAACATTCAAGAGCAATGCTAATTTCATTTCTTCCTGACCTACAATAGCAGTAAAGGGAAAAACAGGACGCACTTTATCTTTTAAAATAGTCACAATAATAATATTAAACTCACACAAATAAAGTAATTAAAAATTATATTAAGCTAGTACAAAGAGTTAACAATCAATTAAAACCAAAATAAATATTGTCTCTACGTAAACAATAACAAAAAATGTGATATATGACTATCATACCACATCTATAATTCTTATAAATTCTATGATGTTAATAGATATTTATTGATATAAATCTGTACCCAAACGAATTGCTAAAACAGCTGAAACTAAAGCAAACAATAATGCAACAAAAATTTGACTATCACTAATCATACTTGCGGTACTCCTGAATTGTTTCTAAAAATCATAATTTTATCTAATTCATATAATAGTTTAATAATGTGCATTAAATACAAATTTCGTAAAAAATTTCTATATAAATTAAAATGATTCATCAATTACTAATCATATTTAAATAAAAAATATAACTAATAAGAGTATATAGAATAGACAATATCTTTTCCAATAACAAAAATACTTAAAACTACATTAAAGCTATAATCATGAAGCCATACGGACTTTACCGGATATAGCCCAATCTTGAATGGCTGATATGTTGCGTGTATCAGTAAAAGCTAAGGGAATAAAATTACTGATTGCATTTATTATATCCTGTGTAGAAAATTCTCTTTTTTCATAAAAAGCATTATACATTGCCTCTATAATAGCTTGCTCTATTTCAGCACCTGAAAATTGATCAGCCAGTTTACTTAAACATTTAATATCATATTTTGTCCAAGATAAAGGCCTAAATTTCATTAGATGTATTTGAAATATTTTCTCTCTTTCTTGTAAGTTTGGTAAATCTAAAAAAAATATTTCATCAAAACGTCCTTTTCTCAATAATTCAGCAGGTAAAGATAAAACTTGATTAGCTGTTGCAATAACCAATACAGGCTTCGTTTTTTCAGATAACCATGTTAACATGGTACTTAAAACACGAGCATTAGTACCACTATCACTATAACTATTTAAGCAAGTAAAGCATTTATCTATTTCATCTATCCACAAAATACAAGGAGAAGATTGTTCTGCTATTTTTATTGTATGACGTATTCTTTCTTCTGATTGTCCCACAAGACTAGCAAAAATTTTACCCATATCTAACTTTAATAAAAGCAAATTCCACTGACCGGATATAGCCTTAGCAATTAAAGACTTGCCTGTACCTTGTATACCTATAAGTAAAATACCCTTAGGTATAGTCAATCCATAATCTTGAGCCTGTTTGGAAAAAGCCTTTGAACGCTTATTCAGCCAATCCTTCAATACAATTAACCCACCTACATTATCAAAATCATCATCTACAGAATGAAATTCTAGTATATCTGTTTGCTCAATTAATTGTCTCTTTTCTTGCAAAATGTTTTTCATTAAATGAGTAGAAGATAGATTAGAAGTTAATAATTTAGCTATTGATATTCTGATTTTTTCAATAGAAAAACCGCTGTAGGCTAATGTCAAATTATGAAAATCCTTAGAATATACAGAATAGTCAATATTCATGATCTTAAATAAACGATTTAATTCTAAATTAATTTCTTCATAATTTGGTAATGGAAATTATACGACAGTTATAAGATCTTTTAATAGGCTAGGAATCTGCATTTCCGACGCAGAAATAATAACAGATGAATTAGCTTGTTTAAGGAAACGACTGAGATTTTTTATTTTACGAATGATACTAATATCATTAATAAAGACATGAAAATCTTTCAGAAAAAAAATTGTAGATGTCGGAAAATTTAATTGCTCAATAAACTCAATGGCTTGAAGAGGATTTCTTACAGCCTTAGTTAAATAGTTAGGATTATTATAATAGCCATCAATAAAATTCCAGCAATATATAGTTTTTTTTATATTTTTATGAATCATAAGATGAATATTATATTCTAAACGTTCCTCTTCAGAATTAAGAATATAAATTAATACATTTTGTGTAGATAATAATAACTTCAAATTATTTTCAAAGGACATAAAGCATAAACTTTAGATTAAAGTAGATTATATGATCCAAAAATTAAGATATTTACTTAATTTTGGCAATAGTAACTATCAATAAACAATAATTTTAACTAGAATGCTATTCTTCTTCTTTTTTTTCTTCTTCTCGAATTCAGAATTTTACGACCGCTTGAATTACTCATACGCGCTCTAAAACCAGATTTTCTAACACGTTTAATATTCGTACCATTACTAAAACCTTTACTCATATACAAAATTTTTTATATGTTAATAATATATTATTATATACTTTTTCTTATTTAAAGAAATGAAATGAATTATACATAAATAATAAAAATATTACATATAATAAATTAAATTTCAAACAATAAATCACATCATGTTCGAATTATACCTCATAATATTAATCTGCCCTTTATTACTTATTTGCTACTTAATTACAAATAGTCTTACATCTATATACATACAGATAAAAGTGATAAGAAACATAAAAGAAATTAAACGTCAACTATATTTGGAAAATGATTATATTCTATACATAAGCTATTTATATATGAAAAGAAAAAAATGGCTTTGTTGTATAACAATGTTAGAATTTTATATTGATCAAATCAAAATAAATGAAATAGAAATGATAGGAGAATTTTATAATTGCATTGGATTATGCTATCAGGCTATTGAAATGTACAAAATAGCAAAAAGATATTACCTTGAAGCTTGTAAGAGAACACCTTTACAGCAGCATATTTTAAAAAATTTAGCCAATATTTATAATGCTGTTGGAGATATAAAAAATGCAAATAAGATATACCAACGTATAACTTAATTATTTACATAATAACATATGTAAACTTATTGAAATTAATAAATCGGGATAGCAGGACTTGAACCTGCGACATCCTGCTCCCAAAGCAGGCGCGCTACCAAACTGCGCTATATCCCGTATAATAACAATTATTAATGTATCACTTTTTTTATAATTTTGTCTAATAAATATTAATTAAATAATAATCTTGATCATTAAGAATATTAAAATAACTATTATTTTATAATATAATTCTTATAATGGATACCAAAACATTCCCTTAACACCATCTGGATCAGCAATAAAACCTAAATGCTTATAAAAAGTTACTACCTGTGGATCTGCAAATAAAGTAATTGTATTAATATCTTCATATCTTAACTGCTTAACTATTTGCGCCATTAAAATTTTCCCCAAACCTTGACCTTGAAACTCAGGATGTATGACAACATCCCAGATAGTTGCATTAAAAGAAGTATCAGATGTAGCTCTAGCAAACCCTATTAGAATTTTTTTTTTGTTTTGTTCATAAAATAAAGAAGCTGTTATAAAACTATTATCTATAGCAATTTTTACTTTTTTTAGTGGTCTACGTACCCATCCAACTGAATCACATAATTTTTCTAAGTCATACAAATTAACATGACTATTTAAACTTAAATAAACATTGACCATGGTACCTCTACTTTCTAAATGTTTAACCAACAAAATTTTATCTACTGAATCTTGGTTTACAAGTCGATTATTTAAATTTGAAGCAAGAATATTCTGATGCTTAAAAAAAAATTTCCAAAAAGACATGAGTTTATTACTTTTAATAAAATTTCATATTATATTAAGTATATAAAAACTTTGTATACTTTCAATAAATGTTACTACATAAACAAAAAAATGATAATATCTATTATTCTTATATATTATAACTAATTCGATATTTTTAATTAGCTTGTAACTTTTTGTCATATTCAAATATTCAATTAATACATTGAAAGGAGATAATTTGTGAAAAAAATCTGTGTTCTTTTTTGCATGATCATACTTTATACATCTATAAATCCTATGAATGCATTAGCAGAAGTAGGTACAGCTGGATTAACTAAATGTCAAGAATCACCTGCATTTATTAAAAGATTAAACAATAGTGTTAAAAAATTAGAAACACGACTAGCAAAATATGAAGCAAATACTCCGCCAGCAATAGCTTTACAAACACAAATAATTAAAACAAAAATAAGATTTGATAAGTATGCTAAATCAGGTATTTTATGTGGAGCAGATGGATTACCACATTTAATTACTGATGGTAGATGGAATCATGCAGGAGAATTTATGATTCCAGGAGTCTTATTTTTATATATTACAGGATGGATTGGATGGGTTGGAAGAGGATATTTACAAGATATATCTCAAACTACTAGACCTACAGAAAAAGAAATTATCTTAGACGTGCCATTAGCTCTCAAATATTGCTTATCTGGTTTTACATGGCCCTTAGCAGCCATAAAAGAGCTTACGAGCGGTAAATTAATTGCAGACAATCAAGATATCCCTGTTTCACCGCGTTAAAATCAATTATTTAAAATTATCAACATGAATAATAATTTATTAAAATATTTATCTACTATCCCTGTAGTAGGTGCTATCTGGTTAACATTTACTGCTGGTTTTATAATAGAAATCAATCGATTCTTTCCTGATATATTATCTTTACCATTATAAATTTTAATATATTAAGAAAGGAAATTTTGTCTTACATTTATTTAAAAATCAATAAGCTTTATATCTCATAAGCTTGTTTTTTTTATAAACAGCAATCTGTTGATATAATAAATACATAGACATTAACTTAACATTTGATACTAAAAAATATGAGTTTAGTTAGCCAAATTATTTTAAATGCAGACAATGAATTAAGGTATCTTAGCATTGGTGAATTACAGTCAATTCAAAGCTATCTCGAAACAGGAGAAACACGTATTGGCATAAGCACTAAACTAAGAAATAACGAAAAGGAAATTATACAACAAGCTGGTAAAGCCATTTTTCAAATTCATCCAGAATATATAGCTCCTGGAGGTAATGCAGAAGGGCCTAAAAAAAGATCTTTATGTCTTCGAGATTATGGATGGTATTTACGCCTCATAACGTATGGTGTTCTAACTGGAGATAAGAATTCCGTCGAAAAAATTGGTGTTATTGGAGTAAGAGAAATGTATAACTCATTAGGAGTACCTGTTATAGGTATGATTGATAGTATCAATTGTTTAAAAAAAGCAACTGTGAAAATTTTAGAAGAAAATGAGATAGTAATTGTAGAACCTTACTTTGATTTTATCATACAAGGTATGTCATAAAAACGATCAGACTGAACAATAATAAAATAATCCAACAAATGCACTATAAAAGTTGCTTGCACAGTCATGTAATGCTATAATTTGAATTACACTCGGAAAATACATTATTAATAGCTCAAACTTGTCAGGACTGGAAAGTAGCAGCAATTCAGCTTAATTATATAAGGTGTTTTCCGGGTTTTATTATTTAGTAATATTATTAAATTCAACAGAATTTTTAAAAGACATGAAATCATCCATCATGCAAGGAGCTCAAATTATTTCTATAGGCTCTGCTGTTCCAGATTTATGTATAAATAATAAAGAGATTAGTCAAATCGTTGAAACATCAGATGAATGGATAGTAAATCGAACAGGAATTAAAGAAAGACGAATGTTAACAGGTACAAATAAGTCAGTAGTTGATCTTGCTTATTCCGCCGCAATGAAAGCTTTAGATAAAATTCATATGGATCCCTTAGAATTAGATTTAATAGTATTAGCTACATCAAGTCCTAATGATCTTTTTGGAAGTGCTAGTCAAGTGCAAGCCAAAATTGGGGCTGCCAGAGCAGTCGCCTTTGATCTGACGGCAGCATGCTCAGGCTTTGTACTAGCTATTGTAACAGCTACGCAATTTATACAAAACGGTAGTTATAAAAATATTCTTATTATAGGTGCAGATGTATTATCAAAATGGATTGACTGGTCAGATCGCAAGACATGTATATTATTTGGCGATGGAGCTGGTGCAGCAATTATACAAGCATGTTACGAAGAAGACAACGCAATTTTAGGATTTCAACTAAATACTGACGGAAAAAAGTATAACGAACTATCAATCACATACAAAGAAAATAGCTATTCGTTGAATACTTTAAAACTTTTTCAAGGACAATTTCAATATATCTCAATGAATGGCAAAGAAGTATATAAATTTGCTGTATCTAAGGTTCCTGCTAGTATAACAAAATGCCTTAATGCTCTACATCTTTCAATAGAAGACGTTAATTGGCTATTATTACACCAAGCTAATAAAAGAATTTTACAAGCAGTAGCAAATAGATTATCTATTGATAACTATAAAATAATTTCAAATTTAAGCAAATATGGTAATACTTCAGCTGCATCAATACCACTAGCTCTTGATGAAGCATGGCAAAATAATCAAATTACCAAAGAAGATATTATAGTTGTTTCTGGTTTTGGTGCAGGATTAACTTGGGGTACAGTTGTAATTAAATGGAAATGTTAATAGAAAACACAAAAAGTTCAATATTTGAATAACCTATATTACAATATAGGAACAATCTATAAGATTCAAATTAAATATATAGAACATATATTAAATATAGTAACCACTTTATATATTCAATTTATAAATTCATTTTTCAGAAATTATTAATGAAGGAAAATTTCTAATGACATCATCATTATCTAGTTTTTTAAATAGTTTAATCTTAGGTGCTCTAATTGTTGTATTACCTATTACACTAGCACTCTTTTTTGTTAGTCAAAAAGATAAAACTTTAAGAAGTTAAACATTTTATGTTATGATATTTACTTAATATACAAGAAAAACAGGTCCATTAAGGATTACTACAGTATACAATCTAGTATACGTATGTTTTTCTTATAAATTTAATATTATTCTTTATCTTTAAATAAATCATTTTATTTTATATGTCTTTATCAGAATGGTTGAATATTAAACGTAACACATCTCTAAAAACAAATAAAAAAACGATAGACTTAAAAGTACCTGAAGGATTATGGATTAAATGCAGTAAATGCAATCTACTCATGTACTATAAAACTCTTGAAAAGAACTTTAAAATATGTCCTAAATGTGAGTACCATTTTCCCACTACAAGTAAAGATAGAATCGAAGCGCTTATAGATAACAATACATGGCAACCTATCAATAAATACTTAATTTCAACAGATCCGTTGGGTTTCTCTGACAGAAAACTTTATAGTAAACGATTGCTAGATATGAAAATACAAACCGGTTTATGCGATGCTGTGCAAACTGGCTTAGGTAATGTAGTGAATATACCTATCGCTCTTGGAATTATGGATTTCCGGTTTATGGGCGGAAGTATGGGTTCTGTTGTAGGTGAGAAGCTTACTAGATTAATTGAAAAAGCAACAATTGAAAAAATACCCGTTATAATTATTTGCGCTTCAGGTGGAGCAAGAATGCAAGAAGGTATGCTAAGCTTAATGCAAATGGCAAAAATTTCTTCAGCATTACAAAAACATAAACAAGAAAGACTACCTTATTTCACTATTCTAACGTCTCCGACTACAGGAGGTGTAACAGCTAGTTTTGCTATGTTGGGAGATTTAATTATTGCAGAGCCAAATGCATTAATTGCATTTGCTGGTAGAAGAGTCATAGAACAAACGATTAAAGAAGACCTACCAGATAATTTTCAGACATCCGAATATTTATTCAAACATGGCTTTATAGACTTAATTATATCCAGAATAGAACTAAAAAATAGAGTTAGTCAAATCTTATCTTTTTACTGCAACAGGTGATAAAAATTGTATGTTTTATTCATCAATTAATTGCAAAACAAGAATATTATAACCACAACAATTATTGTATATAACAACGCCCTTATTTTGTACTAACAATAGTTAAATAAAAATTTAATAAATTAATAAATAGTAATTAGATTATTATGTAATATATAATATATAAACTATTTGCTTAATTCAAGGATAATACAAATCTTATGATATCAAACACGAAAATTCAGCTGAGTTTATTTGCTATTATACTTGTTTTTGAAGCTTTACTAAATCAAGTTTATGCCATAGAATTAGATGAAGCAACAAGAACAGTAACTCTAGAAGAGTCTGGTAAAACTATTACATTAACTCCAGAACAAGTCAAAAGAGGCAAACGCCTTTTTAATAACTCATGTGCTCAGTGTCATAATGGTGGAGTAACAAAAACAAACCCTAATATAGGTCTAGATACTGAATCACTAAGTGGAGCGACACCTATAAGAGATAATATTCGTAATTTAATAGAATACATAAAAGATCCTACAAGTTATGACGGTGCTACTTCTATTGCTGAACTACATCCAAGTATAAAAAGTGCAGAAATATTTCCAAAAATGCGTAACCTAACAGATGAAGATCTATTTGCAATTGCAGGACATATCTTAATTCAACCAAAAATTGCCGCAGAGAAATGGGGGGGAGGTAAAATTTACTACTAAAAGTCAATAAATAAGAAATCATGTAAAAGTTAAAATAAAATCAAAATTTTAATATTGTTGATATTATGTAAATTATTTTATATATGCTGCACAACATAAAAATCAAATATAATATATATTAAGATTGCATTTACTTTATCATTCTAAGGATATATAATTTATGAGATTGTTATTCGCTTTTTTTATTATGTGCCATATTTGTACAAATAATGTTCAACTAACTTTTGCAGCAGATTTAGATGCAGGAGAACAAATTTTTTCAGCAAATTGCTCAGCCTGTCATGCAAATGGAAATAATGCAATTATGCCTGATAAGACACTGAAAAGTGATGTTCTATCCGAGAATAGCATGAATAGTATAGACGCTATTACAAATCAAGTGAAAAATGGTAAAAATGCTATGCCTGCATTTGGTGCACGTTTAACAGATGAGGATATAGACAATGTAGCTAATTATGTTTTAAATAAATCAGAAAACGGATGGTAAAATAATTAGTTCATTTCTATACTGATTGCAAGATCAAATAAAATACTCAAAATAATAGATAGTTAATATAACTATCTATTATTTTGTATAACTAAAATAACCATACATACTTAACAAATTAATAATGACATACAATCTGCATCCAGCAATTCTAGTTTTACAAGATGGTAGGATTTATAGAGGTTGGACTTTAATCAATTCTGTTATATCTTTTGGGGAAGTTGTATTTAATACAGGAATGACAGGATATCAAGAAATCATGACAGACCCTAGTTATGCAGAACAAATCATCACTTTCACTTATCCAGAAATTGGTAATACAGGTATTAATCATGAAGATAACGAATCTAATAAAATTCATATAAAGGGAATAATAGCAAAAAACATTTGTTTTTCACCTAATAATTGGAGACAACAAGAATCTTTTATAAACTATATTTTCAATAATCAAATACCGCATATTTTTGGTATAGATACAAGAGCATTAACTAAACATTTAAGAAAAACCGGTTCTATGAATGGCTGTATATCCAGTAAACATTTAAATCCTTATATGTTATCAACAAAATTTAAAGATACACCCTTAATTAAGGGTAGTGACTTAGTGCAACAAGTCACAACATCAAAAAATTATGAATTTCAAGGCTATTCTCATAAGCACTTTTCTTATCTACAATATAAAACAGACAAGACATACGGATATGGATTAAAAATCATTTTGATAGATTTTGGCGTTAAATATAATATTTTATCTAGATTAGATAATTACGGTTGTTCTATTCAGGTATTACCAGCAACAAGCTCATATGAAGCAATCAACACATATAATCCAGATGGTATTATATTATCTAATGGTCCAGGAGATCCGTCAGTAATTACATATGCCATAAAAACAGTAAAGAAAATTATTAAATATACTAATCTACCTATTTTTGGTATATGCATGGGACACCAAATAATCAGCTTGGCTTTAGAAGGGAAAACATTTAAACTAAAATTTGGTCATAGAGGACTAAACCATCCTGCGGGTATGCAACAAAAAGCAGAAGTTACAAGTCAGAACCATGGCTTTGCTGTAACTCAAGAGTCCTTATATAAAGATATTATTAATATTACTCACTTTAATCTGAATGATACTACTGTAGCAGGCATTTTGCATAATAAAAAACCAATATTTTCAGTACAATATCATCCAGAAGCAAGCCCGGGACCACATGATTCAGATTATCTATTTAAATATTTTATTAGCTTAATAAAACAATTTAAACAATATAATAATTATAATAATTCATCCTTAGACCAAACACGATGATTAAATAATGCTGATATAACTTGTACCCCTCTCAATTGATTAAATAAAGGCAAATGTCCATCTGGTGCATTTAGATTCCAGGTAAATTCACGAGGATATCTAACTGGTATACCATTTATATGCCATCCTATAATAGACCAAAATAACTCCCAGTTATAATTAGTAGATAACCATATCTTGCGCTGTATTGAAAAACCGAATTTATCTCTAGAGTAAATTCTCCATAATTTATCTAAAATATACAAATCCTCACATGGAAGTGAAAATACGTCTGTAAAGTATAACCAGTCACGACTAGATTTTTGGCTCAAACTAGCTAATAAACAAAGATAAGATTGAGTCAGCTTATCTGCTTCTTCAAAATCATGAATAATTAACGAATCTTGCAAAGGTTGATAGTTGAGCTTAAAAGAAGAATTTAACTTTATAAGGCCACAAGAAAAATAAGAATTTAATCTTTGTTTTATATCATCGATGCCATTAAAGTATAAGCATTCAAATATTAAGCCATCTAAACCTTCAACATGTTGCTTTTTAACGACACATCTATCTACTAAAAGGTGTAAAAGAGCTTCTTGGCCCACTTTACCTGATTGCGAAATTTTTTCAATTATTTTTAATTGCTTGGATTTGTCAACACTCATATCTAAAGAGGCAACCTGCTCTAAAACCCTTGAATGATAATTAAGATCTTCCATGACTTATGCTCATAAAGTTATACGATTTGTGAAAGTATATTATTGATATATTTTAAAATTATTTTTGTAAATTATCTATTCCTAAAATTATAGTACGAACTAAAAACGTTATTCCATTTCCCAAAATATTTATAAATACATACAATATAAGCTGTGCTAAAACGACCAAAATTCTTTCACACTTAGGAATAATGAAATCTTGCAGCTCTACTAAAGTAATTATAATTAATTGCAAGTACGACAATTGAATAAAATCTTCTAACCTAGAAACATAGATATATTTTGTAACTAAACCCTTAGAACTAATTAGCCAAATTTTGTAACGATTACTATATATACACTTTGGCCGAAAAATATATAGATATAATAAATTTTGATAAAATAAATTATTGCGTAATGCAGCTAGGGACCTAATAGAAAGATAGGACCCATTGCATAATTGATATTTTTTTAAAAAAACAATTATATTAGATAACGATTTAAGATTTTCTAAAATCATAAAAATAGCTAAATTGCTAATTTGAATCATTAAATTTTCGAGCAGTATTGCTACATGTTTAATTGGTGTACATTTTCGATCAAAAGCAAAAATATAATTCTTAATGTGCATAGAGCCAAATATTAAATATATTAATAAATTCTCTAATAACCACTTATATTCTAATAATAAAAATTTCAAATAAGGATATCTTTTAATCTCTGTCAGAACAACATAAAAACTATTAGCATCAAGATCTATTAGAAAATTTGCTATTACTTTTTGTATTAGATCATATAATATTTTATCTTTTAAGACTTGAATACCATGACAACTTAAGTTTAACTCTATTAAATCTAGGACTAATACTTCCAACTCCACTAAAACAATAGAAAATAGCCTATGTTTTACTGAATTATTTAATAGATCAATATAAAGATAATCCTTAGTCTTATTCGATAAATTACTTTGACATTTTTGCCTAATATAGGCAAACAAATAAGCTACCTCATGATTCAAATCTATACCCTGCTTATAAGGCCAATAGTTTACCATAAATATTTTAATTTATTAAAATTAATACATATTAAAGCTTATAAAATATAGCAATATAAATATAAGCAATTCATCTATATATAAGGATTTTGAATAGATGAACTTACAATGACAATATTTATATTATTAAGATATAATTATTAATATAGCAAAATAACAGTATATAAAATAATTAAAAACATAAGATCTACTAAATAATTAATATAAAATATATGCCTGAATATTACTTTGCAATTGCAAGCAAAAACTTTTTAATGAAGCAAGAACCTGTTGAAGAAATTTTGAGAGAAAGAACTAATCATTATAAAAATATAAAAAAAGAGATAGATTTTTGGTTTATTACAAATCCAAGTTTACTGAAGTCATTTAGCTTAGACTACATAAAAGAACAATTAGACGAAGATTATGCAGCTGTTATCTCATTAGATATTCAGTTTATTAAATGGTTAAAATTAAGAATTGGATTTGTCACAATAGGTAAATTTCAATCTAATTATATTTTTTCATAAATTTTTAGTTGTTAGTTTAATGCTAAGAGCTTACGCAGCAGGTGTAACAAATAAAGTTAAAATTTCTTTACTGAAAGTTTCAGCTGCTTTAGATTTATAACGATTTGGATTAATAATTATTGATAACATACGTTTAATCGTTACATTTTCTATCTTAGCCCAATGTAATATACCTAACTCTAATTCTTTTGCAATAGCAGATACAGAAACAAATGCAGCTCCTAATCCAGATTGTACTGCATTTTTAATAGCTTCTATTGAATTTAATTCCATCTCTATTTTAAATCTACTGCTATCGATATCATGTTGGATCAAAATTTTGTCAATCACTTTACGTATAGTAGATTGTGTATCTAAAGCAATAAATCTTAATCTATAGAGATCTTCTTTCTGAATATCGGGTAATTTAGAAAAAACATGGGAAGTCGGTAAAATAAGAGCTAGCTCATCTTCTGCATATGAAGTTACTTGTAAAGTATCTTTAAGTTCACTAGGTACTTCTCCACCAATTACTGCTAAATCAACTTGACCATTAGCAACACTCCAAGAAATCAAGCGCGTAGAATGAACTTGTAATTGAACATTCACTTGTGGATATCTTTGTCTGAATAAACCAATTAATCTAGGCATTAAATAAGTTCCTGTCGTTTGACTAGCTCCGATAACCAAATTTCCGCCTTGGAGATTTTGAACATCTTCTAATGCTCGACACGTTTCTTCACATAATGCTAAAATTCTACCACCGTATCGTAATAATAAATTACCTGCTTCTGTTAAAGTTGCTTTTTTATTGCTTCTTTCAAACAAAGGTATATTTAATTGTTTCTCTAAATTTTGAATTTGAAGGCTAATTGCCGGCTGAGACACATACAAACTATCTGCTGCACGCTTAAAGCTGCCCTCTTTAACAATAGCTTTTAGAATTCTTAACTGATCCAAAGTAAAAGGTAGATCCCTCATATAACTGCAGTAAAATAGTTAACAAATACATCTTGATTTTTTAAGAATATTAATATAACAAAGTATAAAAAAATTTTGATGGGATAGAGAATATACTTTATACATAAAAATATAATGTTAATCAAGTATAATTATAACATAATTAACCCTTTGTGATAACTATGATAAAAGTGTAATATAATTATATAAAAACTTAAGGAATAAAAGTATGGATATAAGACTTTTAATTGTGCTATTGCCTGTTTTAGCAGCTGCTTCTTGGGCTTTATATAATATTGGTAGAGTGGCTTTACAACAATTTCGCAGTATGTAAAACATATTAGATATTATCTTGAATATAAATGAACTAAAGGGAATTTAATGTTAATTAATTCCCTAGAAAATATAAACGTAAATCAGAAATATACAATATATGTATATAGAAAATATACTATATAGGAAAAATCAATATCATAATTACAAGAATATTTTATGGCAGTACCTAAAAAACGAACATCAAAGTCTAAATCTAAATCACGAAAAGCAAAATGGAAACAAAAAGCATATGATGCATACAGTAAGTCTGTTTCATTAGGAAAATCAGTAATGTCAGGTAAATCAAAAAGTTTTATATATGTACAACAACAAGCAGAGAAAAACTTATAAAAGAGAGAATTAATTAACGACTGAAATGCTACTTAAAACTCAAACATAAAGTATAAATGAAAGTTATCCGTTTGAATCGCAATGATTTCTTTCTACAAAATGTGAATGCTTGTTTTTATTGCAAATTAAAAAACTTAAAAAAAATTTGGCTTTTTAATTGTTGTGAAGGTTGTCAGCACTATTTAATGAAACAAAAAATCAAGATTAACCAAGTCTCTAAAATTATTATTACAGAGATGAAGATATATAATATCTCAGGATTACCAGGATTACTTGCTAGTTTAAGTTTAAGCAATAAAAAAAATGCCATACACATATATGGTCCAGCCAATTTAGCTCAATACCTAGAACTAACGAAGAAATATTCACAAACTAATTTTAGATACAATTTATATTTTCATCAATTAAAAACAAACTACATAATAGAAGATAATCAATACTATATATACTGCTTAAAAAAGCTTTTATACTTTGAATTTATTATTAAAATTCCTGAATTTAAAGGTAAATTCAAATTACATCATGCACAACAATGGCAAATAGAATTAGGTCCTTTGTATGGTAAACTAAAAACAGGATATGATTTTATTTTACCAGATGGTACAACAATAAATAGTGAAAGTTTTACTCAACAGCAAAAACGTGAAAATCAAATATCCTTTTTACTGAGTCAATATTTATCAAGAGTTCATCAAACTAAATATTCTAAAACATTAAATATCAGATTTAAAATTTAAAGACAAGTTGATATTTGTTAGTATCTTAAAGTTAAACTTTTATATTATTAAATTATTTTTATACTAAAAACTTATCTATTTATGTTATACGCAATCATAGAGGCAGATGGTAAACAAATGTGGATAGAACCTGGTAAATATTATGATGTAAATTACATTTCAGGAGAACCAGGTGACTATATACAATTCAACAAAGTCTTAGTTCTTAGACAAGAAAATGATATATACTTAGGAAAACCTTGCATTCAGTCCATAATCATAAAGGCTAAAATATTAAAGCATCTAAAAAGTAAAAAAATAACTGTTTTTAAAATAAAGCCCAAGAAAAACTCAAGAAAAAAACAAGGACATAGACAAAAATTAACAAGGCTATTGATTGAAGAATTTTTACAATCAAATATAAAAGTATAAGAATTATTAAAAAATAATTCATAATATTAAATTATATACTAAATATAAAAATATATAATATGGCACATAAAAAAGGAAGTGGTAGTACAAAAAATGGTCGTGATTCTCGTTCCCAAAGATTAGGTGTCAAAAAATATGGAGGAGAATCAGTAATAATAGGTAACATTATTATTCGACAAAGAGGAAGCCAATTTAAACCAGGAGTTAATGTAAAATTAGCAAAGGATGATACCCTATTTGCATTAGCTAATGGGACAGTTATATTCAGAAAAAAGAAGAAAAAACACACAATAGTTAGTGTTATGGAAAACATATAAGATATATTGCAATAGTTAGGGCAATTGCAATCAGTAAATATAAACATATCAGCAAGGTTACTATGATAAAGCAAACCTATTATACTTCTGTTATAGCAATGTTTAAATAATGGTAAAAAAAATAGTTATTTCTCATTATAATAATTTAGCAGCTATTATCAATAATAATAAAATTCAAGAAATTATTACAGTTAATAACCTATATCAGGTCAATGACATATATATCGGTACTGTAGAAAAAATATTTACCAGTATTAATGCTGCTTTTATAAAATTAAATAAATCTGGAAAAAGTGGTTTCATACATATGAATGATATCAAACCTCTTAAAAAAGGAAAACATATCAAAAGTATAGAAGAAGTTCTGTCTATAAATCAGATTATCTTAGTACAAATCACAAAAGAGCCAACTATTTATAAAGGTCCTAGATTAACAGCAAATATACATTTACATGGGAAATATCTTGTACTTATGCCTTTTTGTAGCACTATTTGTATATCACATAAAATTTATGACCATAATGAACGTACATATCTTTACTCATTAGGTGTTTTACTTAAACCAGGTAAAATGGGTTTATTAATTAAATCTTCTGCACAAGGTGTTAAAGAGACAATTATATTGAAAGATTTAGATCATTTAAAAAAACAATGGGATTTTATTGAAAAAGCAATTATAGAATATTCTTCACCTTTATTATTATATAAAGATGAAGACTTAATTAAAAAAATTATTCGAGATTTCTATGAAGAAAGTGTTACAAAAATAATAATCGATTCTAAGGAAGGCTTAAATCAATTAAATTATTACTTATACAAATGGAATTGTGTGTCACATCGTATAACGACAATACTACAATTATATAATCAAGAAAAATGCATATTAGATCAGTTTTATATAAAACATGCTATAAATAATGCGCTCAAACCTAAAGTTAAATTACCTTACGGGGGTCATGTTATCATTGAAAGTAATGAAGCGCTAACAGTAATTGATGTGAATTCTGGTTCATTTAATAAGTCAGGTAATTGTACAGAGGCTATTCTCAAAACAAACTTTTATGCAGCTATTGAAATTGCACATCAATTGAAAATAAGAAATATTAATGGAGTTATCATTATTGATTTCATTGATATGTCTTCACAAGGTGATCAGTTACAACTATTAGAACACTTTAGTAAATTATTAAAATTAGATAACGCTAGACCACAAATAGTACAATTATCAGAATTAGGACTAGTTGAACTAACAAGGAGAAGAAGAGGACAAAGTTTACAAGAACTATTTATTCATGACAAGAATTGTCATACTCATTTAAGAGATAACAAATTTGTTAAAATTATCAATAGTAAAAGTCTATACTATAACAGTAACAAATTAAATAATTATAAAAGTATTCAGTATTTATTTTTCAAGAAACAGTTTAAAAAAAACGTAATCTTGAAAAAGAAATATTATAAGCCATTTAAAACAGATATAAACGAATACTTCACTTACATAGATAATAAAAATCCTATTCAATTACTACGTCCTAAGGCTAATTATATTATTCCTTTGCGACTTTATTACAAATTAGTTGGAAATAAGTCAATAGTTATCTAGCTGTAATCAGTAAATAAAATACAAAAAGTAATTACCGCGTAAAGCGGTAATTACTTTTTGTATTTTATTTACTTTATCTAAAGGAAGACACAATCAAAACGGAGCAAATTAAATTAACTAACCGTTAACTGATGGTGCAACTAAAGATACTGGTAAAGAATTACTAGAAGCTAAATCTAGAGGAAAATTATGAGCGTTACGTTCATGCATTACTTCCATACCTAGATTAGCTCGGTTAAGAATATCTGCCCAAGTGTTTATTACACGACCTTGGCTATCAACAACTGATTGATTAAAATTAAAACCATTTAGGTTGAAAGCCATAGTACTTACAGACATTGCTGTAAACCAAATGCCTAATACAGGCCATAAGCCTAAAAAGAAATGTAATGAACGTGAGTTGTTAAAACTTGCATATTGGAAGATCAAACGGCCAAAATAACCATGAGCTGCAACAATATTATATGTTTCTTCTTCTTGGCCAAATTTATAACCATTATTTGCAGATTCATTTTCAGTCGTCTCACGAATCAAGCTAGAAGTTACTAAAGAACCATGCATAGCACTGAATAGAGATCCACCGAAAACTCCTGCTACACCCAACTGATGAAATGGATGCATTAAGATATTATGTTCTGCTTGGAATACAAGCATGAAGTTAAATGTGCCAGAAATACCTAAAGGCATACCATCAGAGAAGCTTCCTTGTCCAATAGGGTAAACAAGGAAAACTGCTGCTGCTGCCGCTACAGGTGCTGTAAAAGCAACAGATATCCAAGGGCGCATACCCAAACGATAGCTTAATTCCCATTCACGACCAATATAGCAAGATACACCTAGTAAGAAGTGTAAAACAATTAGTTGATAAGGTCCACCATTGTATAACCACTCATCTAAAGATGCAGCTTCCCAAATTGGATAGAAGTGAATACCAATAGCTGCAGAACTAGGTATAATTGCACCAGAAATGATATTATTTCCGTATAATAAAGAACCAGCAACTGGCTCACGAATACCATCTATATCAACTGGAGGTGCAGCAACGAATGCAATGATGAATACAGATGTAGCAGTTAATAATGTTGGAATCATTAAAACACCAAACCAACCGATATAAAGGCGGTTTTCAGTGCTTGTAATCCAAGTACAAAAACGTTCCCACAGGCTTGCGCTTTCGCGTCTTTCTAAAGTAGCAGTCATAATATTATATATTTATTTTAGGATAATTTAGGATACTTCCCAAGGTATGATTAACTTGTTAGGTACATTATTACCAATATAAAAAGAAATTGTAAAGATTAAATTAAAATAATTGATAAAAGTTCAGTAAGGTTAAATTCATCATAAATAATTTCAATGATTAAACTTTGATATTCAATATAATTACATTAATGGTTGATTTTTTTAAATGAATAAATAAAATTACAAGGTAAGGGAACTACAATATGTATTTTCATTAATTATAAAAAATAAAATAAAATATCATGTCACATTTTAGTCGTATTAAAACAAGCATAACTAACGTAGAAGTATTACAGAAAACATTGCAAGACTTAAAATTTGAATGCAGTATAGGAAAGTCACAATTAAAAGACAGTAACGGAAATTTAGAATATGTTGATATTGTTGCCAAAAAGAATAACAAAAATATAATTGGTTTTCTATGGAATAGAACAGAATATATATTTATATCAGATTTTGGATTATGGCAAGACTATCAAAATATGTATCCAGAAAATATTATAGAAAAAATATTACAGCAGTATGCAATTAATTCTATTATTAGAAGCAGTAATACTGAAGGATTCAAAACAATAGAGAAGCAAAAATTAACAAATGGATCTATAAAATTAGTGCTACAAAGATGGAGCTAAGGACAATCAATGAAAGATTATATATATTAATATTCATGAATTAACTAAATGCGGACAGAGAGACTTGAACTCTCACGAGATAATCTCACTAGATCCTAAATCTAGTGTGTCTACCAATTCCACCATGTCCGCTGGAACGAATAATTTTTATATAGTCTTAACTCTAATAATTAGAATATCAATAAAAATTAATAAACACAAGTCATATTAACAATGTATAAAAAATTGTAAAGTGTTGACTAATATTGATATATATTTGTTATTATAGTATAATTAACGTAATTATTGACATCTCATTATTCTGTCTATTTATTTCCTCAGTAGCTCAGTGGTAGAGCGATCGGCTGTTAACCGATTGGTCGTAGGTTCAAATCCTTCCTGAGGAGTTAAAAAAGCTTACTAGACTAAGATCAGATATGATAAATATCTATTTTAGCATAAATTATACAATGATTATAACTGATTTTTTACATATGCTAGACTACCAATTTTATGATTTAGAGCAAAACTTGTACAATATACTAGGATCACAAATAAATAGTGCTCACCCTACTATCTTCATAGTATTGATAGTGAGTGGTCTACTGACTAGTATAAATCCCTGCTTAATATCTATAATTCCTATAAGCGTATCTTATATATACTCAGAAAAACTAACAAATAAAAATAAACATATATTTCTATTAGGAATATTAACTAGCACTATTGCTAGTCTTCTATTATTTGAATTACTTCGTAAACAATATGAATATATATCGCATATTTTTCCCGTATTATCGTACATGACAATAATTATTATTAGCTTAAACTTGCTACAAATATTAGAATTGAATACTAACCTTCTAACGATAAATAAATTATTAAAACAATTATCTTTAACACCTTCATTAAACAATTACATAACAGGACTAATAATAGGTGTCAGCTCTTCAACTTGTACAGCACCAATATTATTAATAATATTATTATGGGTATCTTCTTGTAAATCTTGGGTATTAGGTATAGCCTATATGTGCACATACTTATTCAGTTATATATTCCCAATATATTTAATCATTAACAGTAGTTATAACTATCAACAAATCAAAAAATGGCCAATTATATGGAATAATATTACTTTATTCAGTGGATGTATTATGTTAGGATATAGTGTTTTTGCTTTTCTTAATATACTACTTACATAGTACCTATATAGAAAAAGTAAAAATAATCAATAATTTGATTTTCTATATCTAAGCGTATATTTTTATAATATAAATAAATAATGAATACAAAGAACATTATATGGTTCACTTTAAAGAAGCTCAGTAATTTAAGTTTCTCAATAAGCTTACTACTGCTAGTAGCTAGCATAAGTATTATTGGAACTATAATTGAACAAAATCAAAGTATTTTATACTATCAAATCAATTACCCGATAAGTAATCAACTTTTTAGTCGTATAATAAATTGGAAAACAATTCTGAATTTAGGACTAGATCATATATATCTAAATCCATGTTTTATACTAGTATTAGCCTTATTTTTTTGCAGCTTACTTGCATGCACTTTTTCTAATCAATTACCAAGCTTAAGAAATGCCCGCAAATGGAAATTTGTACAAAATACAAGCAATATAAATCGTAAGAATCATTTTATAGAACTTGATACAATCTCTATATGTAATATGATGTATAGTTTGTATAGTAATAACTACTACATATTTCATAAAGAAAAAAATATATATGCTTATAAGGGTTTAAGTGGACGAATTGCACCTATATTTGTGCACTTCAGTATGATCTTAACATTTATAGGACCTTTAATCGGTTTATTGGGGGGATTCACAGCGCAAGAAATAATACCTACAGGAGAAATATTTCATATTAAAAATATAATTCAATCTGGATTTAATAGTGAAATACCAGATAATTTAACAGGAAAAATCAAAGATTTCAATATTAGATATGGCTCGGATCACTCAATTGAACAATTTATATCAAAAATTGCAATATATAATAATCAAGGAAAAGATATAAATCAAGAATACATCTCTGTTAATTCACCGTTAATATTCAATGGTATTACATTTTACCAAACTGACTGGAGAATCGATAGCTTTAGATTACAAATAGGAAACAGTGGCATTATTCAACAACCAATAGTCAAATATAAAATTGATAATCAAGTATTATGGTCATGTCAACTACCTATTAATCAAGAATCATACATTTTTCTTGTTATAGCTAAATTAAATGATAGGATCTCAATATATGACATATCAAACAATTTAATTACGTCAGTTACATTAGATGAAACAATCCTAGTTAATAACACAGCACTAAAAATAGTTGAAATAATGACAAAAACTGGTATACAAATTAAAACAGATCCAGGCATTATAATGACATATACAGGCTTTTTTATACTCATGATTAGTATTGTTATAAGTTATATTTCTTACTCTCAGGTATGGATTACAAGCGTGATGCAAAACATAAAAATAGCCGGCTCTACAAATAGAGCAACATTAACCTTTGAAGAGGAAATTATTAATATTCAAGAAATATATACTCAATATACATGGTCATAAATTAAAGTTTATAGAACGAAATCGATTTGAATTAGTTAAGTATACATCTTTATCCATACAAAATATAGTAATCCTAACTTTTTAACACTTAAATCATTGTTCGTATTCTGTACTATATTTAGTCTTTTTTTGTATATAAGCTAATAAAAATAATACCCAAATTAATGAACTTTAAGTTTTATAAAACAGCTAATTACTAATTGATATAATTTTATTATTATTTTTTATTACAAAATAATAATAGTTATATTAGTTTTATGAAATGATTTGCCACCAAGATTAATAGAGAAAATATAGATGGATTATATATAAAACCCTATCATAAATAAAGTGAAAAAATACTGATGAGAAGCCTGATATAACAATTACAGGTTTGTCCCTAATCAATAGATAATAATAATAAAATTTATCAAAAGAATCGGATAATTACTAGAATTGAATGAAATTATTAATTATACTTTGCCCTTCAGTTGTCCATAAACTTTCTGGATGAAATTGAATACCTCTCAATAATCTATATTTTTTGTGACGACATGCCATGATAACTCTATCATGTGTCCAAGCTGTCACTTCTAAATCATTAGGTAAATTATTTGCATTTATAAATAGGCTATGATAACGTGTGGCTAAAAAAGGATTGGATAAACCACTAAATAAGTCTTGGGAATTATGTGAAATCTGGCTTAATTTACCGTGCACAGGATGCTCTAATTTACTAATTTTAGCACCATAAACGTAACCTATAGCCTGATGTCCCAAACAAACACCTAAAATCGGGATAGTATTCGCATAAGCACTAATTACTTGTAAAGATATCCCCGAATTTATAGGATTACCTGGTCCAGGAGATAAAACAATATGAGTTGGATTATATTGACTAATATAGGATAAAGATATTTCATCATTTCTCATAGTACAAATTGATACACCTAATTCACCTAAAGATTGTACTAAATTTTGTGTAAAACTATCATAATTATCAATAACTAAAATCATACTTTCAATAAATTATATATTCATTTTAAATTACTTTATGAGTATACCTTCAGAAGGTGAACTTGCTATAGCCCTGTCTTCTTTTGAAATCCTACCAGATAGGTATGCAATACGACCTGATATAACTCCAAGCTTCATAGCTTCTGCCATATACTCAGGATTAGTAGCTTTAGCAACAGCTGTATTTAATAGTACTCCAGATGCTCCCATTTCCATAGCTTGACTAGCTTCACTAGCTGTTCCAATACCAGCGTCTATGATAATAGGAACTTTTGCATCATTTATAATAATTTGTAAATTTAGAAGGTTTTGCAAGCCTTGTCCAGAACCTATAGGAGAACCTAACGGCATAATTGCAGAACAGCCGACTTCTTCTAATTGCTTAGCCAAAACAGGATCCGGATTTATGTAAGGAAGTACAGTGAAATTATTACTTACAAGATATTCTGCAGCTTTTAAAGTACCATAAGGATCTGGAAATAAATATTCTGAATCTGCTATCACTTCTAATTTAACGAAATTATTATCAACTTGTCCTAACCTTCTTGTCATTTCTCGACCTAAAATAGCAATTCTTATAGCTTCTTCTACTGTTTCACAACCAGCTGTGTTAGGTAACAGCCATAACTTCTTCCAATCTAATCCGTCTAATAAACTACTTTTACCTTTAAGCTTATTATTGTATGCACGCCGAATGGCTACTGTAACAATAGAAGCGGAACTATTTCTTATACTGATACTCGCACTTTTTGTACTTCTATATTTACCCGTACCTAACATTAACCGCGATGAAAAAGATTTTTTATCAATTATTAAGGGTTTAGTTAAATGCAAATAAGAGGATATTAAATTTAATGACATGACTTATTTCAGTTAAATAGATAAAAAATATTTGTAATGTTTTATTATTCTAGTGTAGAATCAATATATACTTTATAAGCTTTATAGCAAGAGTGTCATTGATATTTAGTCAAACCAAAAACATCAATAAAATTTATATTTAACACATACTATTTCCTGAACTACTATATACAATCACTATGCACAATAAATTACCTTCACTGATTATTATCATGCTAACTACTTTTAGTATTATATTGATCAGTTTTATAATACGTCAATTATATTTATATATAGCAACATCTTATAAAGATTATGATGTTAATGATATTACAATAGTAGATCGTTTAGGCTCTATATTGCCTTATTGGCTACCTTTATTAGAAGGCTTACAAAACTTCGGTCAACAAATTTTGCCTGATTATCCTTTCAATATTATGCAAATTTATAAAAAAACTTTAATGCCTTTAGTGATTTTTTATGTTACACATCCAACACTAGCTGTTATTATATTTTTTATATTATATTACTTATTTGTACGTAATAAAAGTCCTATACCAGACCGGCCATTCATTAGATTTAATGTATTACAATCTATATTACTATTTCTCATTAATTCTTTACTGGGAGCTACTTTTAGAGCCTTACCTATAGAGTTCAGAATGAGCTTATATGGATTAATGCTATGTAATACACTTTTTTGGTTTGTTTTATCAACTATAAGTTATTCTATAATAAAATCTATTGAAGGAAAATATGCTAAAATACCAGTAATTTCTCAAGCAGTCAGAATACAAATCGATAATCAACTATAAGGTATAAAATAATGAATTTAAATAAATATGAAACAATTTATATATTACAACCAAATATTACAGAATCAGAAAATTTAATTTTAATTAATGAATATAAAGCACTAATTAAAAAGTACGGTGGTAATAATATAATAGTCCAACATAAAGGTAGAAGACATTTAAATTATAATATAAAATCTTATTATGATGGGATTTATGTTCAAATAAATTATACAGCAAGCAGCAATCTAGTTAAGATTTTAGAAAAAGCTATGCGTTTAAGTCAAAATATCATTAGATACATGACAATTAAAAATTGTCATATGAATGATATAAAAATATAAACATAAAAATATATTATATAAATGAATATTATTAATAAGTACAGAATTGACAATAGGACATAAATTTAATTACAACTTTTGTTTAGAAACCATTATATCAAGTATATAACTTTTTATAAAATGAACATATATTTTCATCTCATACTTTTTAGTAACCTATATTAAAATTATTAAATAAATAAACTTACAATGTAGGTGATATTTAATTATCAACCCAGCATATTATGCAAGTAAATAACTAATATAAAATTGAAATATCAATACTTGCACTATACATTTATATAATTAATCTATTGAAGATTCAAGCCATATTAATAATGAATTAATAGTGTATCTAAACGAGATCTAGATTAATTAGTAGTATTTAAATAAAAATCATATCAACCTAAATATACAATTATACGGAGTTTATGTATAGTCTTGATACTGAGCTACCTTTCCGAAAGGCTTCCCTTTCAGTATTATCGCCGCTGCAGCATTTAACTACCAAGTTCGGAATGGATTGGTGTGGTTCTACTGCGCTATAAGAATCAAGACATAAATCACACTACTCAAAATTTTGATTTTTACAGTATATAAAATATTCGATCTATTAGTACGTCTCAGCTGAATATATTACTATACTTACACTTAACGCCTATCAAACGGTTAGTCTAACCGTGATCTTACCCATTTCTGGAAAGAGTACTCATCTTGAGGTTGGCTTCCCACTTAGATGCTTTCAGCGGTTATCCTATCCATACTTAGCTACCCAGCATTTACTGTTGGCACAATAACTGGTACACCAGAGGTATGTTTCTCCCGGTCCTCTCGTACTAAGGAGAAATCCTCTCAATACTCTAACGCCTACACCGGATATGGACCGAACTGTCTCACGACGTTCTGAACCCAGCTCGCGTACCGCTTTCATGGGCGAACAGCCCAACCCTTGGGACATACTACCGCCCCAGGATGCGATGAGCCGACATCGAGGTGCCAAACCTCCCCGTCGATGTGAACTCTTGGGGGAGATCAGCCTGTTATCCCTAGAGTAACTTTTATCCGTTGAGCGACAGCCTTTCCACTCAGTACTGTCGGATCACTAAGGCCGACTTTCGTCTCTGCTCGACTTGTAGGTCTTGCAGTCAAGCTTCCTTATGCCTTTACACTCTACGACTGATTTCCGACCAGCCTGAGGAAACCTTTGCACGCCTCCGTTACCTTTTAGGAGGCGACCGCCCCAGTCAAACTGCCCACCTGAAACTGTTTATTGGCCAGCTTATGGCAATCAATATTAGAATTCTAATTTAATCAGAGTGGTATCTCACTAGTGGCTCTTATATACCCGCAAGTATATATTCTTTGCCTCCCACCTATGCTGCGCAAACTAAATCCAAATTCAATTCCAAGCTACAGTAAAGCTTCATAGGGTCTTTCTGTCCAGGTGCAGGTAGTCCGCATCTTCACAGACAATTCTATTTCGCCGAGTCTCTCTCTGAGACAGTGCCCAAATCGTTACGCCTTTCGTGCGGGTCGGAACTTACCCGACAAGGAATTTCGCTACCTTAGGACCGTTATAGTTACGGCCGCCGTTCACCGGGGCTTCAGTCACTAGCTTCATTTTACAACTGACCAATTTCTTTAACCTTCCGGCACTGGGCAGGCGTCAGCCCCCATACGTTGTCTTACGACTTTGCGGAGACCTGTGTTTTTGCTAAACAGTCGCTTGGGCCTGGTTATTGCAACCCTACAAGGGTACCCCTTCTTCCGAAGTTACGGGGCTATTTTGCCGAGTTCCTTAGAGAGAGTTATCTCGCGCCCCTTAGTATGCTCTACTTACCTACTTGTGTCAGTTTAAGGTACAGGTATTTATTATTTAAGATATATCGAGCTTTTCTTGGAAGTATGACATCAATCACTTTAGCACCTTGGTGCTTTGTATTAACTTCTTGGCTCTAGACGTTTTCTCCGTCTTTCTTCACCTTAAAAGCTTAAACCGGTAACCAACATCCGGCTGATTTAGCCTTCTCCGTCCTTCGTTATC
>JARGXX010000039.1:145000-227691 GCA_030374765.1 Agarophyton chilense
ACAGGTATGGAATTTAGTCTTTTAGAACTACTAGTAAGTAAAGCAGGTGAAGCTTTTTCTCGTTCTTCTATCTTACAAGAAGTTTGGGGGTATAAACCAGAGAGACATGTTGATACTCGAGTAGTAGATGTACATATTTCAAGACTTAGGGCTAAATTAGAAGATGATCCAGGTAATCCAGATTTAATTTTAACAGCCAGAGGAACAGGATATTTATTTCAACGAATCATTGAAAACATATAAAAATATAGAATTACAAGAAAGATAAGTACCTTCAAGGTGATTAATTTAAATATTAAACTTTATATAATTTATTGATCTATATAATAAAAAGTATATATGTAAAACTATAGAATATAATGTCTTTTATATAAGATATAAAAATATTACTTCTTTTCATTTAATTTTCAATTATTTTCATAATTAGTATAATTAAACTGATATCTTGTATTAAGATAATCGTTAAGATTATTTAAATTTGATGTTTTCTTGATATCAAAAATATAAAAAATTCAGTTTTTACATAAAAAGGCTTTAATTACAAGTAATGTATTAACTTCTTAGTAAAAGAACTATGAAACTTAATTGATTGCTGGAAAATGAAAAGATTATCTAATCGTAAATTAAAAACATACTATGTAAACATGATTTAGTATTCTTTAGTCTGAGATAAAAATAAAAACTTATTAATGAGATTATTAATCTCACCACTAATTGTTTATTTAGTAAGAAAATAACTAGACAAAATGATATAAATATTGATGTGAATATAATTCATATATGTCATTATCAGCACTTATGTTAAAGTAAGTTAAGTACATTCAAAACTTTATTAAATAGATATTTCATAGAATACTCTAAATAATAGACGATTTATTAAAATATTAAATGCCATATCCAATATTATGATTAATATGATATACATAATTGATATCATACAAAGTCACAATTATTATACTATATATAGTATATAGCATCATTTTTTGTTATGAACATACAATATTAATTGTGGTAAACACTACTACTTTTAGTAAAAAAAATTCAAATAGAAGCTTATGGGTATTGATTTTTTAAATTCAATATATTTATATGTAAAGGCTAATTATTATCGGTATTGTAAACCAAACAAAGTATATATAAGCCGTTATACATAAAATAAGTTTTCTTAAATATGAGAAGAGAGGGTATATATATATTTATTTATTTATCATCTAACTACTGTTATGTATAACATAATTATCTGATTTACTTTTTCTTATATTATCTGTTGATTCATCAATTTCTTTACCATACAAAGCCTAAAATTTATTATATACTAATATTAGATAATATTTCTTAGTATAAACTTACAAACAAGAACTTATTACTTATTAAAATACTTATAGATTCCAAAATATATATTTTTCATTTTAAAGCTTGATTGCATTTTTTATTTTGTACTATATTTATATTTATATGGTGTAAAACAGACAAAAAAGAATATCATAGTACTTTGTGTCAAAACTAATTATTGTAAACTAAACGATTTAAAAAATATTGCCATGATTGTAAAAAAAACAATGACGATGTCTGAAAAAATTTTAGCTAGGGCTAGTCAAAAACACAATGTTCAAGCAGGCGAAGTTGTATGGTCCAAAGTAAATGTTCTTATGACACATGATCCATGTTCACCAGGAGTTATTAGCATTTTTAAAAAAGAATTTGGTAATCAAGCAAAGATTTGGGATCCAGAAGGACACATAATGATTCCGGATCACTTTGTTTTTACATCTGATGAAAAAGCAAATGCAAATATTCGAATGATGAGAGACTTCGCTCAAGAACAAGGACATAAATATTTTTATGACCCACATAGCAAAGATTATAAAGGCGTATGCCATATTGCATTAGCACAAGAAGGACATAATCGACCAGGAGAAGTACTAGTAGGTACTGATTCACATACTGTAACAAGCGGTGCATTCGGAACATTTGCAATAGGCGTAGGAAACACAGATGCAGCTTTCATACTGGGGACAGGAGAAATTCTATTGCGTGTCCCTGACACAATAAAAGTGATTTTCCATGGCAGGTTAGGATCTAATATTATGGCAAAAGATTTAATTTTACTGCTTTTAAAAGATTTAACTACCCAGGGGGCTACATATCAGTCAATTGAATTCACAGGTGAAACTATTGACAATATGACTATCGAAGATAGAATGACATTATGCAATATGGTAATTGAAGCAGGCGCAAAGAATGGTATCATTATTCCTAATGACAGTACAATTGAATATATTAACGCAAGATCTAATATTAGAGATTTCGATATTATAGCTCCTGACCAATCAGCTCACTACACAAAAGTTTTAGAATATGATGTAACAAATATACAACCGCAAATTGCTAAACCACATTCACCAGATAATGTTGATAGTATTGATAATCTTGAAGGAGAGAAAATTGATCGGGCTTACATAGGTAGCTGTACTGGAGGAAAAAGCTCTGATTTTTATGCAGCTGCGAAAATTTTAAAAAATCATAAAGTATCAATTGATACTTTTGGAGTACCAGCTACGCGTGAAGTATTCTATGAAATTATTAATCAAAAGATCGGTGACCTATCGGTCTATGAAATTTTAGTAAATGCCGGAGTAAATATGACCACTGAGCCTAGTTGTGCAGCATGTTGCGGTGGACCAATAGATACTTTTGGTAGAGTAAATAATGCTATGTCTGTAATTTCAACAACCAATAGAAATTTTAGTGGTCGAATGGGGGCTAAATCAGCTAAGATTTACCTCGGTTCACCTTACTCAGTTGCATCCACAGCAATTACAGGCTATATAACTAACCCTAAAGTTTTTCTTAAAAATTAACCAAATAACTATCATGAGTAAAAAAAACATTAAAGGCAAAGTATATATATTAGGAAATAACATTAATACAGACCAAATTTTAACTGCCGAATATATGAAAATTAATCCAGCAACTCAAGAAGGCTATCAAGAACTAGGCTCTTTAGCTATGTCTGGATTATCAGAGAACGAATTATCGTTTATAGATAAATCAACTGGTAAATCATACTATAATATTATTGTTGCTGGGAAAAATTTTGGCTGCGGGTCATCAAGAGAACATGCACCTATAGCACTTGGTGCTTCAGGAATTAAAGCAGTTATAGCAGAATCATTTGCTAGGATTTTTTTTCGTAATTGTATTTCAACAGGAGAAATATTGCCTGTTCAAGTAAGTCAAAACTTGTCTAAGTTATTAAAAACAGGTGATACATTAACTATACAGGCATCTGATAATAGAATCATACTTCCGGATAACAAGAATATTATTGACTTTAAAGATTTAGGAGATTTAGTGCAAATAGTAAATGCCGGTGGATTATTTAACTATGCAAGACAAATTAATAAGATACCTCATACTCAAAATAACTTACTAGTTCACTAAAATAATAGGATATAATTTTTTACTTTAATTAAACAATTGATTAACTCATGGCTGAACTAAATTTACCTAAATATAAGCTGTGATATATAAATCCATGAAAATTGGGTGATAAATTTGAGATCGTAAAGGATATATCAAAAATAAATTAAATAAAATAGTGGTATATAGTTAAATATTTAAGTAATAAAAATAATGATATTCAATAATCATTATAGAAATATATTTAGATAGTATATTAGATGCTCTAATTCTATAGAAAAGTTTAATATACATTTCAAGTATAAGGATAATATAATCAAGAATTTAATGCAATTTTTTTACATAGATTAGAATTCAATCTCTTATATAAATCATAATTATTATCGTCTTTAGTAATTCTGATAATTATTTGAAAATTAATATGCAATATGGTACTCTAAAACATTTTGATTTAACTGTTTTTTATCTTTACTACATCAATATAACAACTCTATATATCCACTTGATACTTTTAAGCTTGATGTAACATCTATATTAAGTTTGGTAGATTATGATAGTGCATAAAGCCGTAGAAAACTTTTGTATTCATTGAAAAAATTGTCTATGACTATAATTGAATGTGGTAAACAATATCTTAAGTTTGATCCGAGTAAATTGCAGTTTTAAGATGATTATTTTTGCTCTTTTTGTGGCAATTTATTAAGTTTCGAGAGTTTATTTCATGTAAAATTAACATCTATTGATATTCAAGTGAGTTTGAATTCGTATTGTTGAAGCAAGTAATTATTATGCTTCGGTCAATTGGTAATCTTTTATTAGTTTGCCTAATATTAAATTGCTGTTGTTGTACTTATATTTTTGTCTTAATGTTAAAGTCTCAACTTATTTTACTGAGTTTACTGTTAAATCTTTAGTAAAAGATCTGTACCCTAACTTAAATACTTCCTCTAATATCCAGTTCTATTCGCAAGATTTCAGAAAAATGCTTTTATTTTCTGTAGAACATTAAAATTTATTTATTGATTTTGAATTTCATCCTATAGTAAAATCAGGAGATCTAAACTGATTATTGTTTAAATTTTCACAACAACATATTTAAATGTGTTGTTTTCTTTACATTTTCATATTTTTATATTCGTATGATCTATTAAATGCCATAGTGTGTTTAATAGATCTAATATTTGAATATATCGAATTTAATTACCTACAAGAATGGAGATATTATGGAGAGTAGATGATCGGGGAAGATATTAAAAAATGCGTTTGTCATACAGAAAAATTTTTTCGTTTATCCTCATAATATATGAGTAACATAATACATTAATCCAAATAAATTTTGATGATATCAAAGATGCTTTATATCTCATATTTGATAATAGAAATCTTAAAGCTTGCGTTATAGTTGAGCGACCTAATGATGTATATATTAGGTATGATTATTTTTGTGTTTTTATTTTTTCAATAAAATAAAAAATATAGTAAATCCCCAAATTTTAGATGTTAAGGATATATCTGGCAAGTATAGCACTTCAAAGATTGATGTATTTGAATAATATAAGATATATATCTTATGTGAAATCAACACAAGGAAAGGCTTTTAATAGCTTTAAAGATGCATCTAAAGAAGTTGTTTATGATGTCTAGGATAAGAAAGACGATTGCTATTTAAAAGATGAGCTTATCTTCTTATATGTAATTTTTGAACTGCTTTTTTTTTTATCACATGAATAACCTTATGCCATCTGTAGCAGGTAGGTTAATTTCATTTGCTGCAAATAACATAATTAAAAAAATGTTTATATACAAATAGTAGAGTCGTCACCAGTTCAAAGTACAATATTTAGTCATCATAATAATATTTTAAAAGGAGATGATTTCACTACAGCTATTTTGCCTTTAAGACACACAAATGTAGCAGAAATCGATCAGATTTTAGTAGAAGTATCAGATGTACATTCTCTTTATGCTCAATATTTTATTCCCGAAACAATGTCCGATAAGGGAGGAAATATTTTTGATTCTGCTGGATATATAATAACTAATCTGATATTTAATATAAAAAAAGCTAGACTATCTGATCTAAATATATTAAATCAATATTGATGGGCCGACAACTAGCTTAACAGTACAAATTCAAAGTGCTGGTGAAGTATATAAACAGCATACAAATAAAGAAAGAATTTCATTTATTCACTTATTGCTAAAATAAGTAAAATTTTTATTGTATATTTTTTTATTTTCAAGTTATAGAATTTATCTATATATTTATATTTACTGAGAAGAATTACAAAAAAATAAAAAAATATATAAAAGACCCATCTTAGTAAGAAGCATTACTTGAATGAAGATGAATAACATATGAAAAAGATACAAAAAGTTTTATTAACGAATTTTATATTTATAGCTAATGTGCATCAGCTAAAATTACCTCAAACAAATTTTTTATAAAGGTGATCTAAAGATAGTTATACTAAGAGATACTTGTGATAATGAAGTAAATGTTGAAATAAATAATAGCACTAAGTCTGGTACTAAAATTCTTTATAGAGATTTTAGAAACTTTTTATCTTTTTCTTTATGTTCTTTATGTCACTATATAAAAGTGTAAATGAATTTATCTCAAATATTCAACCGATTTACGTATTTTTATAGGTACCCAAATATTAAGTGATTAATAAGAATATTGAAAGTATAATATAAATATTCAATAATGAATATATTGAATTTTTAGATATTTACTTACAAAAATATTACAATTAATGTAATAATACTTTTATTGGAATTCAAAAGATGTAAGTTATTAGCATGAGCTTGATGCTTAGTCTCCAGTTCAGAATTTATGCTTTATTTGATGTCTTTTATTATAGGAATAATAAAACATATTTTTTTTCTTAAGCAAATAGAAAAACACTTTTATTGTTTATAAATTATCAAAATAAGTTTCATTATAGCAGCTATTATGTTAACCAAATAATAAAAAAGCCATAATCTTATTAGTAAAGTGATCATATATAATCAACTTATTTTTTACGTGTATCAAAACTAATTTAGTAATAATTTTTATAGCATTAGAAGTATACTGTTTAAATTTTTCATATTTTAATAAAGAGTTATTAAATAAGATTTATCAGAACTCAAGTAAATAATCTTTACATACAAGCAATTATAAATTGCCATTAATTACAATAAAGTTACTAAATAAAAATAAAATTCACATATTCATATTTGATAATATATTCTTAGTTTTAAGGAAAGCATAAAATCTTTATTATGTATTACTATCATAAGAACTCAATAAGCAAATATTCATGTTCAAATTTTTTAAATTAAAAATAATAATAGAATGTAATCTATTGCAATATGTAAAAGAGTGATAGATTATTTTAACTGGCTAAATACTATATTTAGTTTTAAAAACAGATAAAAATCAAATAAGAAATGTAATATTTGTTATACTATAATTGTATTATATGAAAATTTTAGTTTAAGATCAATTACAAACTTAGAGAACTAATTAGAACCTTTTAATTTTGTTACTAACTTTAGTATTCAATAGCCTTATAATATAATTATAAGCGTAAAGAAAAGTAAAGTGACTTTACAGAATTATTATAAGCATTACTGAACATTACGCATTAAAATGTAATGGATAAATAAGCTTACAATTTATTTACTTAATTAGTTTTACTCTGGAGATTTATTTTATGACCATAGCAATTGGACAAGAAAAAACCCGCGGCAGATTTGATTTAATTGATGACTGGGTTAAAAGAGACCGGTTTGTATTTGTGGGCTGGTCTGGCTTACTTCTTTTTCCATGCTCTTATCTCGCATTAGGAGGATGGTTAACAGGCACTACATTTGTTACATCTTGGTATACACATGGATTAGCAAGTTCATATTTAGAAGGTTGCAACTTCTTGACTTCAGCTGTATCTACACCAGCTAATAGCATGGGACATTCATTATTATTACTATGGGGTCCTGAAGCACAAGGTGATTTTACTAGATGGTGTCAAATTGGAGGTCTTTGGGCTTTTATTGCTTTACATGGATCATTTGCGTTAATTGGCTTCTGCTTGAGACAGTTTGAAATCGCTAGACTTGTTGGAATTAGACCATATAATGCTATTGCATTTTCAGGACCGATCGCTGTATTCGTCTCAGTATTTTTAATGTACCCACTTGGACAAGCAAGTTGGTTCTTTGCACCTAGTTTTGGTGTAGCTGCAATCTTTAGATTTTTACTATTTCTACAAGGATTTCATAACTGGACATTAAACCCATTTCATATGATGGGTGTAGCAGGAATATTAGGAGGAGCTTTATTATGTGCGATCCATGGCGCTACTGTTCAAAATACTTTATTTGAAGATGGCGATGCTGCAGATACATTTAGAGCATTTACCCCTACACAATCTGAAGAGACATATTCAATGGTTACTGCTAATCGTTTTTGGTCACAAATTTTTGGTGTTGCTTTTTCTAACAAACGTTGGTTGCACTTCTTTATGTTATTTGTACCAGTTACTGGACTTTGGACAAGTGCATTTGGTATAGTTGGGCTAGCCTTAAATTTGAGAGCATATGATTTTGTATCACAAGAATTAAGAGCTGCAGAAGACCCAGAATTTGAAACATTTTATACTAAAAATATCTTATTAAATGAAGGGATTCGTGCATGGATGGCAGCACAAGATCAGCCACACGAGAACTTTATATTCCCTGAGGAGGTTTTACCACGTGGAAACGCCCTTTAATCAAAATATCGTAAGCGGTAGAGATCTTGAATCTACAGGATTTGCATGGTGGTCCGGCAATGCAAGATTAATAAACGTATCAGGCAAACTTCTAGGTGCCCACGTAGCGCACGCCGGTATAATGGTTTTTTGGACAGGCGCAATGACATTATTTGAGGTAGCTCACTTTATACCAGAAAAACCTTTATATGAACAAGGCTTTATACTAATACCTCATTTGTCAACATTAGGTTGGGGCGTTGGTCCTGGGGGAGAAATAGTTAACATATACCCATACTTTGTAGTAGGTATTCTACATTTAATATCTTCCGCAGTACTCGGTTTTGGCGGATTATACCATGCTTTAATCGGACCGGATACACTAGAAGAATCATTTCCATTTTTTGGTTATGATTGGAGAGATAAAAATAAAATGACAACAATACTTGGTATACATCTTGTATTACTAGGCATAGGATCTTTTTTACTTGTAATTAAAGCCTTGTTTTTCGGTGGAGTATATGATACATGGGCTCCAGGTGGAGGAGATGTACGATTAATTAATAACCCAACTTTAAACCCAGCTATCATATTTGGATATGTACTTAAATCCCCATTTGGAGGTGACGGCTGGATAGTAAGCGTCAATAATATGGAAGACTTAATTGGTGGGCATGTATGGATTGGTGTAGTTTGCATCGCCGGAGGAATATGGCATATCCTTACCAAACCGTTCGCTTGGGCAAGAAGAGCGTTTGTTTGGTCTGGCGAAGCGTACTTATCTTATAGCTTAGGCGCTCTATCTCTTATGGGCTTAACTGCTTCTAACTATGTTTGGTATAACAATACAGCATATCCGAGCGAATTTTATGGACCGACTGGTCCAGAAGCTTCTCAAGCACAAGCTTTCACTTTTCTTGTACGAGATCAAAGACTAGGAGCAAACGTAGCATCTGCTCAAGGTCCTACAGGTTTAGGTAAATATTTAATGAGATCACCTAGTGGAGAAATTATATTTGGTGGAGAAACAATGCGTTTTTGGGATTTAAGAGCTCCATGGGTAGAACCATTAAGAGGAGCTAATGGCTTAGATTTAAATAAAATTAAAAACGATATCCAACCATGGCAAGAAAGAAGAGCAGCTGAATACATGACACATGCACCATTAGGTTCTCTGAATTCAGTCGGTGGCGTTGCAACAGAAATAAATTCTGTAAATTATGTATCACCTAGAAGCTGGTTAACAACATCTCATTTCTTTCTAGGATTCTTTTTATTTATTGGGCATCTATGGCATGCAGGACGCGCAAGAGCAGCAGCTGCAGGATTTGAAAAGGGGATTAACAGAGAAAACGAAGCCGTATTATCTATGAGACCATTAGACTAAAATTATACATTTGAATACAAAACAACAATAAAAAAAGCTATTCTTAATTAGAAAAAATCATTTTCAGTTAAGAATAGCTTTTTATTTTAAATACCATAATACAATTATGGACCATCTAAATACTAAATACCTAGTAATTCTGCTATAGATAAATCAGAAAAGTATTCTATACAAAAAATAATAACAAAAGATAGCATAGCTAATCTACCATTCCAACTTTCTGAACCTAAGGAAAAACCCCAAATCCATCTATTTCTTTGATTATAAAATTGCACCTGACTAGAATCAACCTTATGTTTGTTTAAAAAATTAGATATACTATATTATAGTATTCAGTTTATTTACATTCACATGCAACTAAATATACATATACTTACCCATCCAATTATACGCAAATTAGCAGATGAAATTACATATAAAAATTCATATGAAGAACCTATAAGCAATGATAGTGAGAAAATACTAGGCATGCTAATCTTTTACGAAACTTTAAGAAAATGGTTAAAAATAGATAATTTATATATTAAAAAAGTCGATATTTTTAAAGAAAGTTATTTCTCAAATCAATTAGATAAATATTTAATTATTACAAATATCATTGAATGCCATAATATTCTTGCAGACGTAAACAAAATAATACCAAAAGCCCATCTAAGGGATATGAATTTATATAGTAAAATTACACCCATTAACTATTATACAGAACAACAAGAATATAAAATAATTATATTTGAAAAATTTTTAAAAAATTTTAATATCATCAAAACTATCAACTACTTGCAAAATAACGATGAAATTAATTTGAATAATATTAAAATTGTCTGCATTACATGCAATAATAATATTTTAAAATATATAGCTCAAAAATATCCACGATTAAATGTATACACTACAAAAATCATTTAATATAAAGTAATATTAATTAACTTCAAACCACTATTATCAGCTAATGAATATTATTATAAATTCGTTTAATTTAGTTTTTACATCCATAGCTAATTTTTCTGAGATATATCTCATCTCTATTTTATTAAAACTATCTCTAGCTTGGTTTCCAACCGTAAATTGGTATAATGAACCATTTTGCTCTTTAAACAGACTTACAGATCCATACCTTAAATTATTTAGAGGAACAATACCTATGATATTTGGTATGGATATGTCTCCTATGTTAGGTATAATTTTTTTACAGTGTTTAACTGTAATATTTAATAATATACAAATCGAGTCTACGATGTAACAGTTATTTAAATAAAAGTTGATTAATCGAATAAAACAGTATTTAATATTAAATATAAACTTATAAATAAACCCAAAAAATTGTACTAATTTACAAGATATTACTATGTTAAAAATTAGATTAAAAAGATTCGGCAGAAAGCGGCAACCTAGTTATCGAATAATCGTTATAGATGGTAGAAAACCTAGAGATGGAAGACCTATAGAAGAAATAGGATTTTATAATCCGATAAATAATAAATCAAAGATAAATTTAATACAAGTCAGGAAAAGAATAGATCAAGGTGCTCAACCAACTAAAAAAGTTCAACAAATCATTAGCCATTTTGAAAAACAGAATTAATAAAATACATACAAGGAGAGTAATTTGTCTAAATTCACATTTAAAATTTTATGGCTTGAAAATAATATTGCTATAGCAATTGATTACAATATAGGTAACAATAGAAGCCCATTAACATCTTACTTTTTTTGGCCCCGTAATGATGCATGGGAAGAATTAAAAATAGAATTAGAATCAAAACCATGGATTAATAAAAATGAAAGAGTAGATTTATTAAATAAAACTACAGAGGTTATTAACTTTTGGCAAGAAAAAGAGAACAAGACATCTTTGAGAAAAGCTCAAGAGAAGTTTCCAGAATTCAATTTTATTGGAACAAATTAATTAAGATTTAATCAGATGATTAGTAATAATTAATGAACTATACTAAACATCTTAAAACAATTAATAAATAGTAAGACTTAATGATACGATATAAAAATGAATAATAAATTATCTAAAAAAAAATTGATCTCTTATTAATTACTATTGAAGCTACAAACTTATACAATTTAGATGAAAATCATACTTATAACATAAATTCCATGCAAATAAGTACTTATCTAGATCAATTATTTTTAATACGATGCGGTAATTCACTTAGAAACCCAATAATTAATACATTATTTAGTTTTAAAGAAACGATAAAAGTCATCTATTATTTATATAATTCTGTTAATAATTCCAAAATTCAAAAGAACATACGCAAGATATTACAAGGGTTACAGCAGGATCGTCAATCAGAATATATAAAACAATATTTACAAAGATTCGAGTACATATACTATAAAACACATAACTACTACAATATAAATTGTAGATTTCATGTTGATAGTCGATATATAGAAGAAATAGCGATATATAATTTATATATTATGTACCTATTAAGGTATGAAGATAGTGTTTATTTTTTTATCAAATATTTAAAGTTACCATCTTTTATGTAAACTACGTAACCATCTCAAAATTAACAATTTGCGTAAATCTTACTTTAACTATCTACTTGTTCTGCTATCAAACATTCTGTAGTCAAAATCATAGAAGCTATTGAGGCTGCGTTTTGTAAAGCAGAACGCGTGACTTTAGCCGGATCAATTATGCCTTCTTCATACATATCGACTATTTGACCAATGTCAGCATTATAACCCGTAGAAAAATTACTATTTTTAATTTTCTCTACAATGATCGCTCCATTACTACCCGCATTTTCGACTATTCTCTTGAGAGGATATAATAGAGAATCAACTATGATCAATGCACCCACTAACTCTTCTCCAATTAAATTATCTACAGCCCAAACTCGTAAAACTTTAGATAAGTGAACAAATGTAGAACCACCACCCGGTACTATACCTTCTTCAATAGCTGCTTTAGTTGCGTTAATAGCGTCTTCTAAGCGAAGTTTTTTGTCTCTCATTTCTGTTTCAGTTGCAGCACCTACTTTAACTACAGCAACACCTCCAGATAGTTTCGCAAGCCTCTCATGCAATTTATCTTTTTCATAACAATTAGTAGCAGCTTCTAATTGTCTCCTGATTTGGTCACAACGTGCTTGAATAAGATCTTTTTGTGCATCTGCAACAATTGTTGTAGAATCTTTCGTAATTTGAACTCTTCTAGCAGAGCCTAGTTGATCTAAATTTATATTATCTAAACTCAAGCCCATATCTTGCGTAATAACTACCCCTGAAGTTAGAATTGCTATATCTTCTAATAATAATTTTCTTCTATCTCCAAAACCAGGTGCTCTAACAGCAACTACATTAATAATACCTCTTAGTTTATTTACTATAATAGTCGCTAAAGCCTCTTTTTCTATATCTTCAGCTATGATAAGTAATGGACGACCCGTTTTAGTAACTTTTTCGAGTATAGGCAATAACTCTTGCTGAATAAGTGTAATTTTTTTATCTGTTATTAATATATATGGATTATCTTGTATTACCTCCATACGAGATGTATCGGTAACAAAGTATGGAGAGATAAAACCTTTATCAAATTTCATCCCTTCTTTAATATCTAATTCTATAGTTGTAGACTGACCTTCTTCTAGAGAAATTATACCTTCTTTTCCTACTTGCTGAATGGCATTAGCAATCATCGTTCCAACTTCAAAATCATTACCGGAAGAGATAGAACCAATATGAGTAACATCTTGCATATTACAAATAGGTTTAGAATATTCTGCAATCTTCGCAACAACGAATTTAACTGCTTTTTGTATGCCTTTCTTTAAAATAATAGGATTAGCTCCAGCTGCAACATTTTTAAGACCCTGTTTCACTATGGCATGAGCCAATACAGTTGCTGTAGTTGTACCATCGCCAGCCACATCATTAGTTTTTGACGCTGCCTGCCTAATCAATGCAACACCAGTATTTTCTGTCAAATCCTTCAGTTCTATTTCTTTAGCAATAGTTACACCATCATTAATAATCTGAGGAGCACCAAATTTTCTTTCTAATACAACATTTCTGCCTTTCGGACCGAGAGTTATAGCAACCGCCTCAACTAGAATATCCATACCTTTTTCCAAAGCTTTACGAGCATTATCTTGATATAAGATTTTTTTAGACATTTTATAATCCTTATTTAACCGAAAATTTTTACAAAGCAAACGTATCTATATGAAAATAACATAAAAACAATTATATAACTAAAAAAAGTCATATATAGAAAGAACAGTTTTTAATAACAAACCTGATATACTGATATTGGATAAGGGCCTGTAGCTCAGTGGACTAGAGCACGTGGCTACGAACCACGGTGTCGGGGGTTCGAATCCCTCCTCGCCCGATGAATTTATAGAAACACAAAAAACTAAGCTATAAACTATATAACTTAATAAACATAATAATATCGAAATCATATTTTATGCAACCGTTAAGAGGAACTAAAGATATATTACCCGATGAAATTGCTTATTGGCAGTATATATATACTAAAGCATTAGCCATACTATCCTTACATAATTACTCAGAAATTCGTACACCAATTGTAGAATCAACTAACTTATTTAAGCGTAGCATAGGTGAAACAACTGATATTATCAATAAGGAAATGTATACTTTTATAGATCAAGGTAATAGAAGCATAACTCTCAGACCAGAAGCGACAGCAAGCATAGCTAGAGCATTTATTAGTAATAAACTTTATCAAAACAATATACAAAGACTTTGGTATTTAGGCCCTATGTTTAGATATGAAAGACCTCAAAGTGGAAGACAAAGGCAATTTAATCAGTTAGGTATAGAATGCATTGGTAGTATCAATCCCATGGCTGACACAGAAGTTATTCATTTAGCTAATAAATTACTGAAAGAACTACAAGTCAAGAACTCTATATTAGAAATTAATTCAATTGGTACTTTAGAAGAAAGACAATCATATAAAATAGATTTAATTGAATACTTATTGCAATACCAAGAAGACCTAGATCAAGATTCTAAAAATCGTATATACTCTAATCCATTAAGAATTTTAGATAGCAAAAATTTAAAAACTCAAGAAATTTTAGATAGAGCTCCAAAATTAAACAAATATTTAAATCAAAGATCCACTGAACATTTTTACTTAGTTTGCAGTTACTTAAATAATTTGAATATAACATATAAAATCAATCACAAATTAGTACGAGGATTAGATTACTACAATCAAACAGCTTTCGAAATTAAAACTAATTCCCAAAATAGTCAAAACACTATATGTGGAGGTGGTCGTTATGATACTTTAATAGAACAACTTGGAGGCCCAAGAACACCAGCAGTAGGTTGGGCTATTGGGATAGAAAGATTACTGAAAATCATTGAAGATGAATTAATATTACCTAAGCAAAAAATTAATGTATATATAGCAACGCAAGGACTAGCAGCACAAAAAAAGATTTGGGAAATAATCAAGATTTTAGAAGAAAAAAACATAAAATTTGAATTAGATTTAGCTAATACAAGTTTTCAAAAACAAATTAAAAAAGCTAGTAAGTTAGGTGCCAAATTTTGTATTATTTTAGGAGACCAAGAAGTAACAGATAACTGTATTACTATAAAAAGATTAGATGATTATATACAATATACAATACAATACTCAAATTTTCTGCAAGAAATTCATAAATTAAAACATTAAAAATCGAGTTGACAATCACAGTATATTAATTGTTTAATATATGTACTTGGGGTGTAGCCAAGCGGTAAGGCAGCGGACTTTGACTCCGCCATTCGCAGGTTCGAATCCTCCCACCCCAGCTAATTAGTTAATGTTAACCATGCTTTCTATTTAGATAAATCGTTAGTTTGAATCCAAAATATAATAATCGTTAAAGATCATACAAAAAATGGTAAGATTTGTAATTTTATACTTATCCGTACATCACTCGTAAAAATAATATTTAAATTATATATCCCAAGTGTTTTAATATTAGGTAAATAAATATTTTTTTTATCCAACTTCTCTCCTGTAATATAAAAAAGCTTTGTCATTATTTCTTTATCATTTACACTCCCAAAAATCTGATTGTTATTACCTACTTTCTTCTTTACGCTAATTTTAGGAATTTGATTAAACTTTTGAGCCATGAATTGTAATTTATCCTGAATTTCATCTAACTTTTTTTGCTTTATATTCAAAAACATTCTATGATGCTTTAATCTTCCTTGAGTCGCTAACTGAGCAAAATCATGAGGAATTAAATAATTAAATGCATAACCAGAACTTACTTTGACTATATTACCAATTGATCCAAGATTAGCTAAATTCTTCTTTAGAATAACTGTTATTCTTTTTTTCATAATAAACTTTAAAAATAAAAATATAACACTATCAATGATTTAATAGATAATGACTAATGTGGTTTTTATATAAAATTTGTGATGCAATAAGTGATCTCAAATTATCATAACAATATACAATTATCATTTTATCAATTAAAAAATCACGTATAAAATATATGGTTTTCTTGGACTTAATATTTTTCAAAGGAATATTGATTGCTTTAAGTAAATGATATTTTATAAATTCTTCTGGTTGACGGACATCAATTAACATAATTGAATATTTACTTGTTAAAAGTGATAAATTTTGTTCACTAATAATATTACAATATGAAAATTTATTATTGAAATAATGATGTACCAAATTTGTATTATTTTTGGGCAGTATTTTAAATGTTTTAAAAGATGCATCAAGTAGATTATAAGCTAATAAGTAGCCACTTAAAATATGTCCTATCCCTACAACAATTTTAATAGCTTCTACTGCTTGAAATAAACCTATAATGCCTGTGATAACACCTAAAACACCAAAAATATCGCATTCTTTTGTATCTAAATTTAGGCTCTTTGGATACAAATCAGAATATATGGGTCCACTTCTGTAATTAAAAACACTAATATGACCTTCAAAACCTCGTACAGCTCCATAAATATGGACTTTATGTTGCGAGTAACATGATTTACTAATAATATATCTGGATTGGAAATTATCAGTCGTGTCTATAACTATATCATAATTTTTAATAATATCTTTACAATTGTATTCATCTAATAAAGATGAATATACATGAACAGTACATTCTGGATTAATTATTTTAATTCTATCGTAGACTACTGCTACTTTTGACTGACCGATATCTTGATCATTATATAAAATTTGTCTGTGCAAATTTGAATAATCTACTTTATCATTATCTACTATACCCAAAAAATTAACTCCAGAAGCAGCCAAATAGAGAATACCAGACGCAGCTAATCCACCCGCACCAACAAACAAAACCTTAGCTGCTTTCAGTCTTTTTTGTCCATTATCACCAATATTGTCTAGTACTAAATGACGAGCATACTTTTTGTATTCTAATTCTGAAAGGCTAATATTATTTATAGGATGTAACATAAAAAATACATGTCGATAATAGAAAAAATAATTAATATAATTTTATATTCTCATATGACAAATTCAATTGTATATAACTGATAGTAATTTTTTTACTTTTTTAAAATTTTAATGTATGTTTCTTATATATTACGCCTTTAGTTCAGTTGGTAGAACGCAGGTTTCCAAAACCTGATGTCGAGGGTTCAAGTCCTTCAAGGCGTGTATTAACATATAAAATTAATGAACTAAAATACCAACAACTCAAATTTAATAATATATAGAATTCAAAATATAATAACTCAATTAATTTTACATTAACAGCTGTATTATTCTATAATAGAATTAATATAACTAAAACTAATAGAAGGAGATGTTTAAATAAATGTTTTATGGGTAAAAAACTTATGGGACTCGTTAAATTAGCTCTCAATGCAGGTAAAGCTACACCTGCACCACCAGTTGGACCAGCACTAGGACAATATGGAGCTAATATTGTTATGTTTTGCAAAGAATACAATGCTAGAACAGCAGAAAAAGTTGGTTTAGTAATACCTGTTGAAATTTCAATATACGAAGACCGTAGCTTCTGTTTCATTTTAAAAACTCCTCCAGCTGCTATACTGCTTAAAAAAGCAGCTCAGATTCAAAGTGGATCAGGACAACCAAACACAAAAAAAATTGGATCTATTTCCGTGCAACAATTAGAGGAAATCGCTCAAGCCAAATTACAAGATTTAAATACTCAAGACATAAAAAAAGCAATGAGAATTGTTCAAGGGACTGCAAAAAATATGGGTATTAAGATAAATGATTAGTTGGAAAAATTAATATAGTAATTAAACATGAAAAAACATTCACGCCGCTTCAATACCATTTTAAAGCAAGTAGAAAGAGATAAACTTTATGCACCTTTAGATGCATTGAATTTAATGAAGAATTTATCTAATGTTAAATTTATAGAGACAGCTGAAGTACACATTGTATTAGGATTAGATCCCAAATATGCAGATCAGCAATTAAGAACAACTGTTATGCTTCCTAAAGGAACAGGCACAATTCTTCGTGTAGCTGTTATAACCCAAGACAATAAAACTAATGATGCTAAATCTTCCGGAGCAGATTTAGTTGGAGGAGAAGATTTAATTGACGAAATCAAAAAAGGTCGCTTAGATTTCGATAAACTTATAGCTACTCCAGATATGATGATGTCCATAGCAACACTAGGTAAAATTTTAGGACCGAAAGGACTAATGCCATCACCGAAAGCTGGAACAGTAACACACAACTTAATAAAAACAATAAAAGAATTTAAAGCTGGCAAGCTAGAATATAAAATAGATCGGAGTGGTATATTACATATACCTTTTGGTAAACTTAATTTTAATGTAGAAGACTTGCATGTTAATTTAATTACTTTACAGGAATCTATAGACAGAAATCGTCCTCAAGGTTCTAAAGGTAAATACTGGAAATCGGTACACATTAACAGTACTATGGGGCCTTCAATACCGTTAGATATTAACCTTTTACGTAATAACTATGTGTTATAATATATATATTATAACGTTCATTTTATTTAAATGCAAAATCAATAATTTATTTGTATGAATACAAAAATCACTAATATTATAGAAGATCTAAAAGCACTAACACTTCTAGAAGCAGCTGAATTAGTCAAACAAATCGAAGAAACATTTGATATTGATGCATCTATTGCGTCTCAAAGCCAAGCGATTGTTATGCCTGCAACTACAGATAATTCTAATAAAAACGAAATAGAAGAAAAAACAGAGTTTGATATTATTCTGGAAGAAGTACCAGCAGCTAAAAAAATTGCTATATTAAAAGTCGTTCGATCTATAACAGGATTAGGATTGAAAGAAGCAAAGGCGCTAGTAGAGTCAGCACCTAAAATAATAAAAGATAATACAACTAAAGAAAACTCAGAAGAAATCAAAAAACAATTAGAAGAAGCTGGAGCTAAAGTATCAATCAAATAATAATATTGAATTATAACAAAATTGTTATGATTCAATATTATAAAACTATTTAAAATAGTCCCAAAGTAATAGCCTTAGACAAAGGCATTGTTGCACCAATACCTAACCAAACTGCAACAAAAGTGCCAACTAGAAAAACTGCAGTAGCAATAGGACGTCGAAAAGGGTTCTGAAACTTATTAACACTTTCAATAAAAGGAACGGTAATTAAGCCTGCAGGCACTGATGCCATAGAAAGAACACCTACTAACTTATTTGGTATTACCCTCAGTAGATTAAAAGTAGGAAAAAAATACCATTCTGGTAATATTTCTAAAGGAGTCGCAAAAGGATTTGCTGGTTCTCCTATAACAGAAGGCTCTAATATAGATAAGCCAACATCGCAAGCTAATATACCCAAGATCACAACAGGAAACATGTATAGTATATCATTAGGCCAAGCTGGCTCTCCGTAGTAATGATGCCCCATGCCTTTAGCTAATTTAGCACGCAATTTAGGATCGGTTAAATCAGGCTTTTTTATAATTGACATAAATAATTTCCTTAAGTAAATACTTTTTCGCACAAAATAAGTGTTATCTTATATTTTAATATATAAAGAAGATAACTAAAGTGGTCCTGAAATTCCCTGTTTCCGAATCATTAAAAAATGCATTAACATAAATACCGCTGTTAAAAGAGGTAAAACAAAAGTATGTAGACTGTAAAACCTAGTGAGAGTACTTTGTCCTACACTAACTCCTCCACGTAATAATTCAACTATACTTGTTCCTACTACAGGTATAGCTTCTGGAACACCTGTTACAATTTTAACTGCCCAGTATCCTATCTGATCCCATGGTAAAGAATAACCAGTTACCCCAAAGGAGACTGTTAGAACAGCCAATATAACACCTGTTACCCAAGTCAATTCACGAGGCTTTTTAAAACCACCTGTTAGATAAACACGAAACATGTGTAATATTAACATGAGAACCATCATACTAGCCGACCATCTATGAATTGATCTTATTAGCCAACCAAAATTCACATCCGTCATGATGTATTCAACAGAAGAAAAAGCTTCAGCTACAGTCGGTCTATAATAAAAAGTCATAGCAAAACCACTAGCAACTTGAATTAGAAAAGAGGTAAATACAATACCGCCGATACAATAAAAAATATTGACATGAGGAGGAACATATTTACTAGTTATATCATCTGCAATAGCTTGAATTTCTAAACGCTCTTCAAACCAATCATAAACTTTTCCCATATTATATTCTTAATATATGTATACAAAATATGCATTTAAACTGCTGTTAAATTTAATTAAATAGTAAATCAATATAATTATAACATTTAATATCTATTTTTAGATATCATTTAATTTTAATATCATGCAAATAACGAAAAAAAGAAAAATAACATACTAAATTTTTCTTTTTAGAAATGTACTTAATTAATAACTTATTACTTAAATCATTAATAATTTTGTTAACTGTAATTGGATTACTTCCTGTAATATAACTAATAGTTTTTTGTGATAATTCAAAAGGAATTGCAATATAGTTATTATTCAATACGCCAAATTCACGACATAAAAACAATAATAACTGAATTACTCTATATCTAATAGACTTGTGTAATAATATGCATGATGAATTTTCATACTGTCTTAAAGTATAACGAAATACATCCATTAATTTAAATATATTTGATAAATATTTAAAATTAGCAATGGAATCCAACCAGATAAATTTAATAAAGTAAGTATTTTCTAATGCAATAACTTTATAATAGAAGTAATTAGAACCCAAAGAAGTGATATTAAAATCGATTATACTATTGCTGGTTAAAATAGCTAAAAAAAAGGACTCGCCATTAGTAAATATTTTCATCATATATACAGTACCGTAAAAGACTATGACTACTGGCTTATAGTTTGTAGAATATTGAAATATTAAAGAATCACCTTTCTTTAATTTATATACATAAAAGGGGGTTTCTGATTCTAAAAATAATCGCATCCATTTATTATCCATAATTATTATTGTCTTATTAATAATTAGACTCTTGCTAATATAATTATTTTGTATATTTTAATAATGAAGAAAAAAATATTAATTATAGATGATGATATAAATTTACTCAATTCAATGGCTTCTTACTTAGTCTCTGAAGGTTTCATAATAGACATTGCAACTAATGGACATCAGGTATTAAAAAAATTAAATATTATTAAGCCAAACTTAATAATTACTGATATTATGATGCCAAAGATAAACGGTTATGATTTAATTAAACAAATACGCTCTGATAAAAGATGGTACCACACTCCTGTCATTTTTTTAACTGCAAAAGGTATGACACATGACCGTATTTTAGGATATGAATTAGGTTGTAATGCATATGTCACTAAACCATTTTATCCAGACGAATTAATATCGATAATAAATAATATATTTAAACACCTAGAAGTTTGGAAAAAAAATACAAATAATCATACACAAAATTTTAATAATGAAACAAAAAATTTAATTTTCAATTCTCTAACTTCAAGAGAATATAGCATTCTTGTATTAGTAGCACAAGGTTGCACAAATAAAGAAATTGCCAATAAGCTCAATTTAAGCACAAGAAACATCGAAAAATATGTGAGTCGTTTACTCAATAAAACCAAAACAAGAAATCGTACTGAATTGGCAAAGTTGACTCTATTAAATTATTTACATATAAGGCAGGGCGAATGACGGGACTCGAACCCGCGAATAATGGAGCCACAACCCACTGCCTTAACCTCTTGGCTACATCCGCCATAAATAAAAATTATAATAATGAAGTATAATACTTTTTGATGTATAAGTCTACAGTTTTTATGAATTTAATTAAATCTTATAATAAGATATAATATGAATACAACATACAATACAATTTTTATTAATGGACAAGCATTCAATTGCTATATATATATGTCACTTAAAGAAGTCTTAATATATCTAGAATTTGAACTAAACTCAATCGTAGTAGAACATAATAACAATATTATCCATATTACAGAATTAGATAAAACTTTCTTAAAGCCGAAAGATAAAATAGAAATTATTACAATTGTTGGAGGTGGTTAAAGATTAAACAACTTCTCTTCTAGAGACAGATAATCTAGCTTGTTTCATATCTATATGAATAATTCTGACTTTAATTTTATGACCAATGCGAAATACTCGATTTATATTATTTATATACTTATAACCGATTTCTGATATATGTAATAATGCAGGTATGCCATAGATATTAATAAATATACCATATTGTTTAATTTGAATAATTTGGCCATAAACAAGTCTACCTACTCTTAGTAAGTTAGAATACAAATATAGTAAAGCCAGTTTATGACTTAAAATAATCTTATTTGTCTTTTCATCTACTAACAAGATTTTACATGGCAAATAACACTTCAACATAGACTCATAAGTATTAAACAAAATTAAATGAGATCTAGGTATAAAACTTTGCAAACCTTCTAAGACTGTTAGAATACCACCTTGATTTATATTAATTAGAGGTACGTATAAAATTATTTCTTCTGCTTCAAGTTGCTTAATACGCTTCCAAGCTCTTATATATTCTAATCTTTTAATAGATAGTAATAACTGTTGCCTTTCTTTATTGTAAGCAAAAACAAAAAACTCCCTTGTAGTATTTACTACATGCATTAGATCATAATTACTATAATCTGAACCTAATAAAACTTCATTAAGTGGTAAATAACCTGCAATATCAACACCCACATCTACTAAAAAACCTTTTGATTCCTGATGAAAAACTGTTCCAGCTATAATGTCACCTGAATGCAAATTATAACTATATTGCGTTAATATAGCTCCAAAATCTTTTTCTGAAAAACCTATTGAACTTATATCTTGCATTTTGATGATTGTGAATAAAGAATTAATAAGACATCATTTTTTTTAAAAAAAATATATTATATTACTTACATAAGTAAACGTAGGTAGTTGCAAATTTTGCTACAAATTTGAGGAAAGTCCGGGCTCTAAAATAATATAGCTGCATAATAGACAGTATAGGTAACTATAAGGAAAGTGCCACAGAAAAAAACCGCCTAATCGAAGACTTAGGTAAGGGTGCAAAGGTGCAGTAAAAGCGTACCAGAAGTATGATTAAAGTGCTTGCTAGGCAAACCCCATATAAGAGCAAAGTAGTAAACTGAAATTTATCGAAAAGATAATATTTTATCGTTTATCTTCATTACTGCAAAGAGATTATATGTAGATATAAAATTAAGATTAATAACTACCCTTAATAACTTTAAGTTGTAAATATATAAATTTAAAAGTTATTACGAACAAAATCCGGCTTATGATTTACTTTTCTATATATAAATGAAAACAATATATACTTTAAATTATTTAATACAACTTATACTCATTTAACAAATTAACTATTTCTTGATCAATACGATTGATATCACTATAGTTCAAAGTTCTATTATGAGCTCTATAAACTATACGTAACCCAACATTATAAAAAGTATTTATAGACTTATTTCTATAATGATTAAAAACTTCTATTGACTCAATTAAACTATTATTATAATTTAATATTTGTGCTTTGATAAAAGAAATAGTACAAGAATTTTTCACAGTTAAAGATATATCTCTAGTCAAGCTTGGGTAGCTTGAATAAGGATGAATTATAGCACTTACATGATTTGAAGATTCTATAGAGCTAATTAATTTCATTAAATCAAACTCAAAAACATAAGTAGAATTAGAATCATTATTATTGGATAACTTACCAAATAGACCTATCTCTTGATTAGCTCTATTATAGATAATAGCTGCCCAGTTAATATTTAATAAATTAATTAAATTAACAAATAAATTGCTTTGATCTAAATTACTTATTTTTTTCCAAACTACCGGTACTTCTAACCTGTCTAAAAATTCTTCAACAATACCTTTAGCATGAAACCAACTTAATGATTCTTCTTTATCAGACCACGAAGATCGCAAAAAGATAGAATTAGCAATTAATCCAGATAAATGCAAAAATTCAAATGAGTTTAGATTATTATCGTACTTTAAACTTGATGAAGGTAGTCGAAAAACTTTACCAATCTCAAACACTTCAATATCTTTGTTGCCCTGTCTCAAATTATCTTTTTGATTTAACATTAACTGCACTATTAAACTACTTCTTAAAACAGATTGATCTTGAACTAAAGGATTATAGACCTTAATTTGTTTACCATCATAAAATGCCGAATAATCATAAAAAGAATAATTTTGAGCTTCATGTAAGCCTAAACAGCGCAATAAATAACGAATTTTATATACTTTATTTACAAATATATTATTTAAAAAAATATTTTTATTATCAATAGAATTTAATGGTAACTTACTAATAAAATTATTAAAACCGTACATTCTTGCTATCTCTTCAATTACGTCAATTGGTCTTACAATATCATCTTGCCTATAAATAGGAATATGTATTTTAAAAGACTTTTTTAAAGGATCATAAATTGGTAAAAAATTTAACCTTTCTAACAAAGTAAAAATTTCTTTTACCGTTAAGTGAAGGTATGCACGTCTTCTTACTGAGCCTAAAACATCTTGTATTTGAACTTTTTTAACAAATATGATTTGAGATGTATTATATAACTTATGATATCCGTAAAATTTCCCTAATGTTGCACATCCAAATGACCCCAACAAGTAAACTGATTCATAAAATGCATTAAGAAAATCAGATCTTAAACCCTGATTTAAGCACTGTTGTGATAAATTTGTAATCAAATTTAATTTCTTCTGGACATTGTTAAGATATTGTTTATTACATACGTAACCAAATAAAATTATAGAATTTGTTACTATATCACATTTAATATTGTCATTTATAGAAAAACCAATAGAAGATAGTACAACATCGTCATATCTTATCACTTCTAAATCAATATTAGGAGAATTAAACAAAATATTGCTTTTTTTTTGTAAACTAAATAAAGAGTACTGGATTGGTGTAGAAGTTATTTTATTTTTATCAAATATTTCTATAGATTGTCCCCATTTTAAATAGATATATTCTGGAATATCTGTTAGTAAATTCAATGGCTTAATATTATAGCTACTTAAATAATGTTGAAGCCATAAAGGAGATTTATTATTATAAAAATACTTAACGTGAACTATAGATAAATCCAACAAAGATATACTACTTGATATATTAAGATGATTAGTGGTAGTAGCTATAGAATCTTTATATAATTTAAATTTCAAATCTCTATTAACAATAGAGCTTATTTCTCTAGCTAAACCTACTATACTTAGTATGTCTTGTCGATTAGCTGTTGTCGTGACATCAAATATTATATCATCAGTAGATGAATTACTTACAATATTTTCTATTTCAAAACCTGATAAACTTAATTTACTTACAAGGGTACTGAATTTTATATTATTTAAATCTACAATTTGTTGAAGCCATCTTAAAGAGAATTTCATATGTAAAAATACTGAATATAACTAACATTCATAATTTAATATCATTAGTATACAACTTTAATAAATTCAAGTTAGGATTACTTAGCTTTTGTAAAAGAAAGCTTATTCTCATTAGCATATTTTTCCATAAAACGCATAAACCGATCCCATTCTTGTGGGCTCTTAATAATATATATAGCCTCTATAGCCTGAGGTTTACCATTAATAAACTTAGCACTCACATCCCTTGTCATAAGCTCACCTTCATCATCTTTCAAATACATTCCCGTAATATCTCCCTTATCTTCCATACCAGACTTCAAAATATCAGGATTATTAAATCGAAATGTTGCTGTACCTTTGCTACCATCTCTTGATCGAGTTAAAGAAACATCAGCAACTACTGTTTCATTAATTCCTTTGATAAACTGAATAACAGTCATAAATATTTTCCTTAATTTAAAAAATATATAATAACTAACATAACATCAATATCTAAATTGAGTACTTATTATAAATAATAACAAAATTAAAGCCAAAGAATCTAATTATAATTCAATAATTAAAAAATGTAATTTCTAAATATTAATCCATATTTAGAAAATTCATTATAAAACTTTTATATACAACTCTTAAGTTACATATAAAAATGTGTTATTATTATTTAATATCAAAGGTAATAAACAAATTAACTTGCTTGTATTAAATGTTTGAACGATTTACAGAAAAAGCAATCAAAGTTATCATGCTTGCTCAAGAAGAAGCTAGACGATTAGGCCACAACTTTGTGGGTACAGAACAAATTTTGTTAGGTTTAATAGGTGAAGGCACAGGAATTGCTGCACAAGTGTTGAAATCTATGAATGTAAATTTAAAAGACGCACGCATAGAAGTAGAAAAAATTATTGGAAGAGGGTCTGGGTTTGTTGCAGTGGAAATACCTTTTACACCAAGAGCAAAAAGAGTTTTAGAACTTTCTTTAGAGGAAGCAAGGCAACTTGGACACAACTATATAGGTACAGAACATTTATTAATGGGTCTAGTACGTGAAGGAGAAGGTGTAGCTGCAAGAGTACTGGAAAATTTAGCTGTCAATGTAGCATCTATAAGAACAGAAGTTATACAAATGTTGGGCGACACCACTGAAGCTAATACTAATGGAAATAGTAATACACAAACAAGAAGCAAAACTCCTACACTAGAAGAATTTGGATCAAACCTAACAGAATTAGCTATAGAAGGAATCCTAGATCCTGTAGTCGGAAGACAAAAAGAAATTGAAAGAGTAATACAAATTCTAGGAAGAAGAACAAAAAATAATCCCGTATTAATTGGAGAGCCAGGAGTAGGCAAAACTGCTATAGCAGAAGGCTTAGCGCAAAGAATTGCAAATAAAGATATACCTTCTATATTAGAAGATAAACTCGTTGTTACACTAGATGTAGGTTTATTAGTAGCTGGTACAAAATATAGAGGAGAATTTGAAGAAAGACTTAAAAGAATCATGGATGAGATCAAGTCAGCTAACAATATTGTATTAGTTATAGATGAAGTACATACACTAATTGGAGCTGGAGCAGCTGAAGGAGCTATAGATGCAGCTAACCTATTAAAACCAGCATTAGCCAGAGGAGAATTGCAATGTATAGGTGCAACAACACTAGAAGAATATCGTAAACATATAGAGAAAGATGCCGCACTTGAAAGAAGATTCCAACCTGTATTAGTTGGAGAGCCAAGTGTAGAAGAAACTATCGAAATTTTATTTGGCTTGAGAGATAGATATGAAAAACACCATCAATTAAAAATGTCAGATGAAGCTTTAGCGGCTGCTGCTAAATATGCTAATCAATATATTTCTGACCGCTTCTTACCTGACAAGGCAATTGACTTAATTGATGAAGCTGGCTCAAGGGTTAGATTACTGAACTCTCAACTACCTCCAGCAGCAAGAGAATTAGATAAAGAGCTTAGGAATGTACTAAAAACAAAAGATGAAGCAATAAGAGCGCAAAAATACGAAAAAGCAGAACAATATCGAACAAGGGAAATGGAGATCAAGGCTCAAATTGCTGCTATTGCACAAAGTAAAAAAAATGAACCAAACATACAGATTGAAGACCCTGTAGTTACAGAAGATGATATTGCAGAAATAGTTGCATTTTGGACTGGTATTCCAGTTACAAAATTAACTAAAAGCGAATCAGAAAAATTAATGCATATGGAAGAAACATTGCATAATCGAATTATCGGACAAGATGAAGCTGTAGTAGCTGTTTCTAGAGCGATTAGAAGAGCAAGAGTTGGATTAAAGAATCCAAATCGACCTATTGCAAGCTTTATTTTTTCTGGACCTACAGGGGTTGGTAAAACAGAATTAACAAAAGCATTAGCTTCTTATTTCTTTGGTTCACAAGAAGCAATGGTTAGACTAGATATGTCTGAATACATGGAAAGACATACTGTATCTAAGTTAATAGGTTCACCACCTGGCTATGTGGGCTATAGTGAAGGGGGATATTTAACAGAAGCAGTTAGAAAACGCCCTTATACTGTGATTTTATTCGATGAGATTGAAAAAGCACATCCAGATATCTTTAATCTTTTACTACAAATCTTAGAAGATGGCAGGCTTACTGATGCTAAAGGGAGAACTATAGATTTTAAGAATACTCTCTTAATCATGACATCTAATATAGGGTCAAAAGTGATAGAAAAAGGAGGAGGTGGCTTAGGTTTTGAGCTAGGAGAATCACAAACGGAATCACAGTATAACCGTATTAGATCATTAGTTAATGAAGAATTAAAACAATATTTTCGTCCTGAGTTTTTAAATAGACTAGATGAAATTATTGTCTTTAGACAACTATCTAAAGATGAAGTACGCGAGATAGCAGAGATTATGCTGCAAGAAGTATTTGAACGTATTAAACAACAAGAAATTCAATTAGAAGTAACTGAGAGATTTAAAAACCGATTAGTCGATGAAGGATATAATCCTAGTTATGGTGCAAGACCACTGCGTAGAGCCGTAATGAGATTATTAGAAGATAGTTTAGCAGAAGAAGTGTTATCAGGTAAAATCAAAGCTGGTGATAGCGCTGTTGTCGACGTAACGGATGAAGGAAAAGTAACTGTATTATTAGGTGAACAGCTAGAGATTGTGAAACCTTAAGTAACAAAGATAACAATAGTAGATAAAAATACTATTGTTATCTTTGTTACTTAAGGTTTATATGCCAGGAACCAGATTTGAACTGGTGACACGAGGATTTTCAGTCCACTGCTCTACCAACTGAGCTATCCCGGCTATTAATACACTTGAGTTACTGTAACATAATTCTATAAAAATTACAATAAAAAATAAAAAGAGATATTAAGCACCTTGTATCAATCTATACTTCTATATCACTAAACTTATTAATTACTGGTGTAAATAATAATGTGCATAAGCCAGTTGCACCATTGCGATTTTTACATAATGAAATATCTATAACATTAGTTGAACTTATATCTCTATCAAATTTTGATAATATGATAACTATATCTGCATCTTGCTCAATAGAATTATGTATAATAAAATTATTGAGCAATAGCATCATATAATTAGGTTCCTTCATATCAAAAACTGACACATAATCGTAATACATGCTACGCGGCATATATATATATTCCAAAATATATAAATCGAAATTAAATGAATAATTCATAATGCAAATACTATTTTCTAAATAGTGACTAAATTTATGCCAACCTTTTTTGAGATATAACTTATGATTGTGCGTTAAACTCAATACACAAAAGAAAAAACAAAGACTAAAAGAGTATTGTATTGAAAACTGAAAATATAAAGCATGGATAGAAAAATTAAATAAGCTCTTAATAGCAGAAAATTTAATTAAATTATTATGTATAATATTTCGAAAATTATTGAAGCTATGTGAGTGAAATTTATTAAAAAAATTCAAATTTAAATGAGAATGGTTTACTATACACCCACTTTCTCTAAGATCAGATAATAACGGTAACTTATTAACTCTAGTTTCAATACTTCGATTTAACTGAGACAAAATAATTACAGGAATATCTAGATATTGTGCTAATAGCTTTAGCTTTCTTGTTATATAACCCAACTCTTGTGTTCTAGTATGGTTAGTAAAACCTTCTAGCTGAACCAACTGCAAATAGTCAATAACAATTAATTGAATACTTCCCGTATCTTGATGAAGTAATTTTGATGTATACTCAATATAGTCAACGGACATATTCGGTGTATCATTAATATATATATCATATTGCATTAAGTTACTACAAATCTTATTTAAACTATACCATTCATCTAATGTAAGTTTACTAAAAGTAATATTTTGAGTTGAAACACCTGATGAAATTGCCACAAATTTACTAACTATTTGTATCTTTGACATCTCAAGACTAAAAAAGCACAATCTCAATGAGATTGTAGATATAATATTGGATATTATGTTAATAACAAAAGAAGTTTTTCCAACCGAAGGACGTCCAGCAATTACAATTAAGTCACCACCCTGAAAACCCTGTATGAATTGATCTAATTGTTGAAAACCAGATAATAACATCGTCTGGTTTAAAGAAGATGTGGTCAGATTTAAATTCTCATACTTCAGTTGAACAAGTAAATCACTAAGTAAATCACTGAAAGTCATTAAATTTTGTTTAGGAATTTTGTATACTGTTGATTCCAGATATTCTGAGACTTTATTGTATAATTGATAACTAGGTAGTTCATTAATATTAGCTAACTTAATTACGTTATGACCATATTGAATTACAAGACGTTTAATATAACTATTATTAATTAACTTCATTAGTTCTTGAACATATACATATGTGTTAATAGAAGGCATAAAGACATGGCTTTGCCTCATTAACTCAATAATTTTGAAAATTCCACCTATATCATATAAAATTTCTGAATCATTAAGAAAATAAAATAATTGTAAAATATCTATTTTCTCAGCCTTATGAAGAGTTACTAAACTTGTATAAATCAATTTATGAGATTCTACAAAAAAAGAATCTGATTTCAGAAAAGGCATAACTTGCGGGAAAACTGTTGGATAAATAAGTATAGTACCCAATAAGATTTCTTCAGCAATATAATTTTGAGGAAGAGTAGAATCCAAAATAATACTGTACATAATAAAATAACTATCAAAAACTGAAGAATAATAAATAAAAAATAGCTACTAAATAACAAAAACAAGGTATCGCCTATATATATTCAAACTTATAAATTTTGTATTAACTAGAGAATAAGCAGAGAATGCACAAGTGTTTAACATAAAATAGTCAAATCTTACATTTATAACACAGAAACCTAACCAATAATAAAGACTTAAAGCTCTAAAATTATTAATTTTCACTTCCAAAATAATAATCAAACCATAAAACATCATAATAAAAGATAAGATCTTCAAAAAACGCTTAAATATTGTCGGCGAATATAAAGAAGAATTATAATTACAAATTTTATAAAAATAAATACAATCGTTAGATATAATCTGATATGATAAAAAAGAAGCTATTAATATAAAATCATATTGAAATTCAAAAATATAATAATTATTAAGATTAATATCTAATTTCTGATAAAAATACATACAACTAAAAAATAGAAATGATATAATTATATGTTATGATAACATTGATATTTAAAGTAACAATAATACGTTATATAACATAAGACTTAATACAAAAATGTATCTAAAGACACATTGCAAAAACTTAATTATACATGAAATAGAAGAAGAATTTAAAAAAAATGACATACCTATATTAGATATAGGCGATAGTATAAAGATGTCTATTCTAGTGCAAGAAGGTAATAAACAGAGAATGCAAAATGTAGAGGGGGTTATAATATCAAAACATAAATCACAATTAAATACAACTATTACCGTAAGAAAAATCGTACAAAATATTGGTGTTGAAAGAATTTATCTTATACATTCTCCTCTTATAAAAGATATAAGGATAGTAAGAAAAGCAAAAATAAGACGAGCAAAGTTATACTATCTACGATCAAGATCAGGAAAGGCAACAAGACTAAAAACAAAATTTAATTAAAACTTTTTACTTTATGTTTATTTAACATACATAGTATATAATTGTACTATTAGGATACATAGCTCAGTCGGTTAGAGTATCACGTTGACATCGTGAAAGTCACTGGTTCGAGTCCAGTTGTATCCAAGAAAAGTTACATTAGCTAAAATAAATCAAAATTTATTAAAATTTAACAATAAATCCGGGTCGGTGCCCGAGTGGTTAATGGGGGCGGATTGTAAATCCGCTGGTTTCACCTACGTTGGTTCAAATCCAACCCGGCCCAATAAAATTAATTAAAAAATATATCAAAAAAGCCTTTATAACTCAACGGTAGAGTATTTCCTTGGTAAGGAAAAAGTTATGGGTTCAATTCCCATTAAAGGCTATCTGGCTCTAATTTTAGTAGTGAAGAATTCTTAGATTTCATTAACTTAGATATACCTATCATTTGAGAATTACTTTTACCAGGTGCTACCATGGGATAACAATTCTCTTCTTCTCTAACTTTACAGTCTAATAAACATGGACCATTATGATTTACAAAACGATGTAAAACTTTATTCATATCATATCTATCTTCTAATTGTAATCCTAAAATACCAAAAGATTGAGCTAATAAAACAAAATCAGGAGCACCTTGTTCCATATTAGAATGAGAATATCTTTCTCCATAAAAGGCTTGTTGCCACTGTCTAACCATACCCTGCCATTTATTATTGATAATAATAATTTTTATTGGTAATTCATATTGAGCGATTGTAGCAAGCTCTTGAAGATTCATTTGAAAACTAGCATCTCCACTAATACATATTACACTCGCAGAAGGATAAGCTACTTGAACACCTATAGCAGCAGGGAGACCATATCCCATGGTACCTAAACCAGAACTAGACATCCAATGTCTTGGTAAGACATTTACAAATTGAGCTGCCCACATCTGATGTTGACCAACATCAGTAGTAAAATAAGCTGTAGGCTGAATACGAGATAAATAAAAGATAACTTCTTGAGGAGATAAATTACTTGCATGCTTTGGAATTAACAAAGGATATTGATCTCTCCAAATAGATATTCTACTCCTCCAGGAGCAAGTTTGTTGAGAGTTGAAAGTAAAATCAGAACTATTGTCTACATAAATCAAAATTTGTGACATAATTTCTTTAACATCACCTAAAACAGCAACTTGAGGAACACGATTTTTACCTATTTCAGCAGGATCAATATCAATATGTATGACTTTCGCATTACATGCAAACTCATCTAATTTACCTGTAACCCTATCATCAAATCTGGCACCAAGAGCAATTAATAAATCACATTCACTAACGGCAAAATTAGCGTAAGCTGTGCCATGCATACCCAGCATACCTAAGCATAAATTATCATTTTCGTCAATAATACCTTTTCCCATTAAAGTAGTGCATATCGGTATCTGAAAACGATAAGCAAACTCTTTTATTATGTCGTGAGCACCCGAAATTATAGAACCACCTCCAACATAAAGTAAAGGTTGACTAGATTCATACAGAAGATTTAAAATTTTAATGATTTGATTATCTTTCGGCTTCATGAATGGACGACAACCTAATAGATTAATATCACTTGGATTAAGAGGTTCATAAAAAAATTTTTCTAGACCAACATCTTTAGGCACATCGATTAAAACAGGTCCTGGTCTTCCATGTTGAGCAATATAAAAAGCTTCAGAAACTATCCTAGACATATCTCGAGAATCTCTAACTACATAAGAATGTTTAACTATAGGTAATGTAATACCAAAAATATCTACCTCTTGAAAAGCATCTGTTCCTATAAACGATCTAGCAACTTGACCTGTTATTAAAACTAAAGGAACAGAATCTAATTGTGCTGTAGCAATACCAGAAACAAGATTAGTGGCTCCTGGACCAGATGTAGCAAAACATACACCAACTTTACCAGTAGATCTTGCATAACCATCTGCAGCATGTGAAGCGCCTTGTTCATGACGACACAAAATATGTGTAATCAATCCTTGATTTTCCCACCGATAGAGTTCATCATATATGGGCAATATAGCACCGCCAGGATAACCAAAGACATATTCTACACTATTTTTAATTAAACTGTCCATAAGAGCAAAAGCACCTGTAACTTCTTTTAAATCAGAACTATAATTTATATTCATGGAAATTATAAAATATTGTATATATTATGAACACTTTGGAATAATAATATTATATTTAATATGCTTATTTTTTTCTTAACTGTATATATAATATTATATATGTCGAATTTTTACATATCGATGTTAAAAATATTCTTCTTATTTTTTATTTATTTTTTTAATTTATACCTAACATACGCCTTAAAATGATAATTATAATAAGTATTATAATTATCATTATGCTACTTATAGTTAGTCTTTTATTTTTCTCTTTTAATAACTCAAAAATTGTGTAAAAAGTTGTCAAGAAAAATCCTATGATTACTGAAAATAAAAACCTCGGAAATCTTTTTAAGTTATCCCAAAATTCATTCATAATTAGTATTTTTATGGCTATAGTGTTATTGTACTTAACATATGTGAATCACATCGTTTTTGCAAACTTTTTTGGTAATTTTCATTATTTTCAATGTAATCAATAGGATGAGAAATGTTAAATAATTTTGAACGTGTTCAGATATTGAGTGATGCTTTACCTTTTGTACAACGTTTTTATGGACGGACTTTAGTTGTTAAATATGGTGGCTCTGCTATGAAAAACGTTCATTTAAAATATAAGATTATAGAAGATATTTTATTTTTGTCTTATATAGGCATTAAAGTTGTTATTGTGCATGGTGGTGGACCAATGATTAATCATTGGTTAAAACAAGTAAATATAGAACCTAAGTTTTTTAATGGTATTCGTGTAACTGATAAAGATACTATGGAATTAGTCGAAATGGTTTTAGTTGGCAAAGTCAATAAAGATTTGGTAAATTTACTTAATTGTTCATCTAATTTAGGAGTTGGTCTGTCTGGTAAAGATGCTAATCTGGTTGTTGCATCTAGTTTTTTTCCTGATCAAAAAGATAATTATACTGGTAAAGTACAGCAAATTAATATTGAAATCATAAATCTTTTACTTAGTAGTGGATATATTCCCGTTGTTGCTAGTGTTGCTTCAGATTTAAATGGACAATCATATAATATTAATGCTGATTCTGTTGCTGGTGCTATTGCAGAGAGCCTTAATGCTGAGAAGCTTATTTTATTAACAGATACACCAGGTATTATGTTAGATATTAATGACTCCTCAAGTTTAATTAAACATTTAAATATAAGACAGCTACAAAACCTAAAAAGTCAAAAAGTAATTCTTGGCGGTATGATACCTAAAGTTGATTGTTGTATTAAAGCTTTACGAAATAATGTAAGTTCAGCTCATATTATAGATGGTAGTGTAGAACATGCTTTGTTATTAGAAGTACTGACTTCAGGTGGAATTGGTTCTATGTTAGTTCTCTAAGCTATTTCATTAAATTTATTTTTTATTTATTTATGTGTTATAATTCAATGGAGTAAAGTTCTTAAGGCTCAGTAGCTCAGTTGGTTAGAGCAGGGGACTCATAAGCCCAAGGTCGCAGGTTCAAGTCCCGCCTGAGCCATTACTAATTATTTTATTACTTGAGTGTTCTCCATTATTAATGGAGAGGTGGCTGAGTGGTCTAAAGCGCCAGATTGCTAATCTGTTGTATGTGTTAATCATACCGAGGGTTCGAATCCCTTCCTCTCCTTTTCTGTCTTACATTCAGGTATTAAAAATTTATCCATATATCTTTAAAGAATTGACAATTCTTTATTTTTCATGATACCATTCTTTTGGTGATCAGGTTGGGATTGTAGTTCAATTGGTTAGAGCACCGCCCTGTCACGGCGGAAGTTGCGGGTTCGAGTCCCGTCAATCCCGTTTACTAATTTTTTGATTTAAATTTTACTTCATAAAAACTTCTTTTTCTGGTACAGGTGTATATTCATTAATAATTTTTCTAAATTCTCCTCCATCTATGGTTTCCTTTTCGATTAGCAAATCAACTAGTCTGTCGATTATAATTCTATTATCTTTTATTATATTTATTGTTTCTTGATAACATTCTTCTACTATATGATGTATTTGCTTATCAATTTTAATTGCGATCTCATCGGAATACTCTGACGTATTTCCCATGCTTCTTCCAAGGAATGGATTCGAATCTTCATTTTCTAAGCATAATGGACCTATATTTGACATACCAAATCTTGTGACCATTTGTCTGGCCATTGATGTTACCTGTTGTAGATCATTGCTTGCTCCAGTTGTAACTTCTGTATCACCAAAAACAACTTCTTCAGCAGCTCTACCGCCTAATGCCCCCATTATACGTGATAAAATTTGAGATCTTGATATTAAGTTCTGGTCTTCTCCTGGTGTGAACCACGTTAATCCTCTAGCTTGACCACGAGGTATTAAGGTAACTTTTTGTACGGCATCATGGTCTTGAAGTAGAGTTCCGACTATTGCATGTCCAATTTCATGGTATGCAATTAAACGTTTGCTCTTGCTATCAATTAATGGTGTTCCCTCCATGCCCGCCACTATACGATCAATAGAAGCATCTATTTCACTCATTTCAATATAGTTTTTTCTTCTTCTTGCTGTCAGTATAGCTGCTTCGTTTAATAAATTAGCTAAATCTGCTCCAGAAAATCCAGGGGTTCTTCTAGCTATCATTGATAAAGGTACATTTGCCTCCATCTTTTTATTTTTTGCATGTACTTTTAATATTTCTAATCTTCCTTTAAAATCTGGTATTTCTACGGATACTTGACGATCAAAACGACCAGGTCTTAATAAAGCAGCATCTAGTATATCAGCTCGGTTTGTTGCTGCAATTACTATGACTCCAGTGTTACCCTCGAATCCATCCATTTCTGTTAATAACTGATTTAATGTTTGTTCTCTTTCATCGTTACCTCCACCAATGCCTGTTCCTCTTTGTCTACCAACTGCATCGATTTCATCTATGAATACAATACATGGAGCATTCTCTTTGGCTTTTTTAAATAGATCTCTGACACGTGATGCGCCCACCCCCACAAACATTTCTACAAATTCAGATCCTGAAATACTAAAAAAAGGTACGTTAGCTTCTCCAGCAATTGCTTTAGCTAATAATGTTTTTCCTGTTCCAGGAGGACCTATTAATAAGACGCCTTTAGGTATTTTTGCTCCTACAGTAGTGAATCTTTCTGGTTTTTTTAAGAATGTAACTACTTCTTCGAATTCCTCTTTAGCCTCGTCAATTCCTGCTACATCGTTAAAAACCACGCCTGTTTTAGCTTCCATTTGGAATAATGCTTTAGATTTACTAAATGACATAGCCTGTCCTGGGCCACCCGCAGAGTTATTGGAGCGACGAAATACAAAGGCTAAACCTAGTATTAGTAGTATAGGAAATAACAAGTTTCCTATTAAATTCCAAATAGCACTAGTGTTTCTTGTCGGGTGTGCATCTAAGTCAATATTAGTTTTTTTAAGTTTTATAATTAATTCTGGTGCTGTAGCTGGTAGTTCGACTCTGATTTTTTGAATTCTATTTCCTAATTCAGGACCAACTGCTTCCACTATAGCAGTGTGTCCATTGTCATATAAATCAACTTTTTTTATCCAACCCATGTCTAAATATTCTAAAAAACGTCCGTAAGTCATTCTAGAACGTGCGATGTTTGTGTTTAATTCATTGCTAGCAGGAGCTAGAAATCCTTGCCATAAGAAAAAAACAATTACAATTATAGGTAAAGATAATAGTAGTAAAGTTTTCCAAGATAATTTCATTGTTCTAAGCCTTATATATATTCATGATATCTAAATGAATTTAACATCTTTAACATTTTTTAGGCAACTATATTATATGAAAATATATTATAATTGTTTGTATAAGTTAATCTTTTTATGCTTTTTAAATTGTATAATAATATTATTATATATTAAAGTAGTAATATTATTGTTTATGATAAAGAAAGGATCAGTAGTTAAAGTCCTACGAAAAGAATCTTACTGGTATCAAGATGTGGGAACTGTTATGAAAGTAGAAAAAGATATTAAATATTCAGTTTTTGTACGTTTTACTAAAGAAACTTATAGTGGCGTTAATAGTAATAATTTTTCTGAAAATGAATTGGTGTTGGTAGCTGAGTAATTTATTTAATTTTATAAAGATAAAAGCATTTGCTTTTATCTCTTAAAAGATATGTTTTTTAACTACCTAATGCTGCCCAATCTACATCTACATTTTCTAATATGAGTGATGAATTGTATATTTGTAAAATAATAAGTAAAAATAAAAAGAATAAGAGCATAAATATTCCCATGATTGGAGTTGTTCCCCAGCCAGGAGCTACTTTACCATATTCAGAATTTAAAGGTCTTAATATTTCTCCTAGTCTTGTTCTTAATGCCATAATATTTTAATTTGATTGATATGTTTTATAATAATGTTATTAGTGTTTTCACTAATAAAAATAAATTAATTGAATTTATATCGTTTTATGCAAATTGCAACAGTTCTTAGTATTTTTATCTCTAGTTTGTTATTAGGAATAACCATATATTCTATATACATTTCTTTTGGTCCTATTTCTAGGGAACTTCGAGATCCTTTTGAAGAACATGAAGAGTAAACAATATAGCTTGAAATAGTTGAATAGTGTTTAATAACATATTATGCTTATAATTAATAGCTACTTATCTTAAAAATTTAAGTAGCTATTCAATTTCATTTGATTAATTAGATTTTTACTAGCGTTTAATTTAAATTTATTTTGCTATTCTTGGAGGATCTCTAAAGAATATAGCAAAGAAGATAACCATTAATGTTCCTATCAATAGAAAAACATATACAAGTGCTTCCATTTTTATCTCCTTATAATAACTGATTTAATATGTAATTTTTGGGTTTTACACAGCGCCTTGTTTCTTACTGCTTCTATCTCCTAATTTTTGAAATGCGCCAAATTCTACTTGTTCTGTTACCTCTGCTCCTATACCCGCAAATACATCTCTGAATATAGTTCTTGATCCATGCCATAAGTGGCCAAAGAAAAAAATCAGTGCAAAGTTTGCATGTCCAAATGTAAACCATCCTCTAGGACTACTTCTAAATACACCGTCTGATTCAAGTGTTGTACGATCAAATTCAAATACTTCACCTAGCTGTGCTTTACGTGCATATTTTTTTACACTAGGTGCATCATTAAAAATTTTTCCATTTAGTTTTCCACCATAAAAACTTACTGTTACACCGACTTGTTCTATGCTATACTTTGATTCAGCTCTTCTGAATGGAATGTCTGCTCGTATAATACCGTCTTTATCAACAAGGATAACAGGAAAAGTTTCAAAAAATGCAGGCATTCTTCTGACAGTTAATTCTCTTCCCTCTCCGTCTTGGAATATAGGATGGCCTAACCAAGCTTCTGCAATTCCATCTCCTTTATCCATAGGTCCAGCCCTAAATAGTCCCCCTTTAGCAGGATTGTTCCCTATATAATCGTAAAATGCTAGTTTATCTGGTATTTTCGACCATGCCTCTTCAGGAGTTGCCCCTTCATTTAAAGAATTTTCAACTCTTCTCTCAATTTCTTGTTGGAAATATCCACTATCCCACTGATATCTTGTGGGCCCAAAAAGTTCTATTGGAGTTGTTGCAGAGCCATACCACATAGTTCCACATGTTACAAAAGCACTAAAAAAGACAGCAGATATACTACTTGATAGTACAGTTTCTATATTACCCATTCTTAATGCTCTATATAAACGTTGTGGAGGGCGTACAGTAAGATGAAATAAGCCTGCTAATATACCTACTGTACCTGCTGCTATATGATGTGATGCCACTCCACCAGGGTTAAATGGATTAAATCCATCTGGGCCCCAAGCTGGAGCAATCGGTTGTACTTTTCCTGTTATTCCATAACCATCAGAGATCCATATTCCTGGCCCAAATAGTCCTGTCGCATGAAATGCGCCAAAACCAAAACATAATAGACTGGATAATAGTAGATGAATACCGAATATTTTAGGTAGATCTAAAGCAGGTTCACCGGTTCTTGGATCTCGAAATAGTTCTAAATCCCAATAGACCCAATGCCATATAGATGCTAAAAATAGCATTCCTGATAGTACTATATGTGTTATGGCTACACCTTCAAAACTCCATAGTCCTGGATTAGAAACACTTTCGCCTGTAATACTCCATCCACCCCATGAATCTGTAACTCCGAGTCTAGACATGAAAGGCATTACAAACATACCTTGTCTCCACATTGGATTTAAAACTGGGTCAGATGGATCAAAAACAGCTAATTCGTATAAAGCCATAGAACCGGCCCATCCTGCTACTAAAGCTGTATGCATTAAATGAACGGATATTAAGCGACCTGGGTCATTTAATACAACTGTGTGTACACGATACCATGGTAGTCCCATTGAACTAGATTCCTCCTAGTCGAGAGATATGAAATTGTTGCTTTTCTTACTATTTTTTATAGATAAACTACATAGTAATCTATTATAACATTCTTCATATGAATTAATGAAGTTTTAATCGCATTTGTATATAATAATATTTTTAACGAAATAAAAACACGTGATAGTTATAAGCACTAATAAGAAAATACTATTGTTTATATTTAGATCAAACCATGCTGTTTTAATAATATAACTTTCATATTCTATGTTGGGTAAGTAGTAAAGAAATCTAATGCTTTCTATTGCATAAGTAAGTGGATTAAGACTGGCAATTATTTGCAGCCAGTAAGGCATAAATGATAATGGAGCAAGTGCTGTACTTGAAAATAAAGTTGGCAAATTTGCGATTAACATAACTGCTAAAAATTCTATATGTCCAGGTAAAGTAAAAGCTAAACAAATACTTATACTACCTATGCTCAATGTTATTAATAAGAGTATTATAAAAATAGTTAAAACCTGTGAAATACTTAAGATTTTAGAGTCCATTAAAAGGCTAGAGATGATAATAAAGCTGGTTTGTAAGCTTGTAATAGTTGCGATAAAAATGATCGAAGAGAATAGTAGTGAATCACGTGATTTTAGAGGTGCTACTAGCAGTCTATTAAGGAACCCAAATTCTCTATCGAACATTAGAGGCAGCCCAGAATTGATAGCTCCTGTAAAAGATGAAAAGACAATAATTCCTGGACTTAAAAATTGGTAATAAGTGTTATTTTGTGTTAATAGATTTATAGGTGCATTTTGAAATAATGCTCCAAATAAAATAAGCCATAGCATTGGTTGCACGATTCCAGAAAATAAACTCGAAGGTCTTCTTTTGATTTGTATGTAATATCTTTTAATTAAACATATAATCTCTTGATACATACTGTTTATATATTTCTTGGATGCAATATTTTTTCTAGGTTGTAGTTTTACAATATTATATTGCTTATTATTTCTTATAGTGTTTAACATTATATTGATTTTATAAATTTATATAGAAAATTTTTACGTCTAATTATAATATTTTTGATATATATTTTAATTATATTTAAATATTGTATGGTTATTTATTTTGTTTTATGATTTAATAATAAATAGTCGTTATATTATTCCACTTAAGTTAAGTGAATAATGTGCAATTAGTAGTTGTAATAATTTTAGTCAAGTATTAGAGGAGAAAATATTATGGGTGATGCACTTTATAAAGTAACTTTGCTTTTAGAAGATGATCGAACTGAGACTATTGATTGTTCTTCTGATACTTATATTTTAGATCAAGCTGAAGTTGATGGTCAAGATTTACCTTATTCTTGCAGAGCAGGTGCTTGTTCAACTTGTGCTGGTAAATTAATTAGTGGTACAGTCGATCAGTCTGATCAAAGTTTTTTAGATGATGATCAAGTAGAAGAAGGCTTTGTTTTAACTTGTGTAGCTTATCCTACAAGTGATTGTACTATTGCAACACACCAAGAAGAATTGTTGTACTGATAATGCTTTACACAAAACTTTAAACTTGTCAGTAGAATACAGATTATGAATAATCTGTATTCTACTGACAAGTTTAAAGTTTTATTTCAATATCTACACCAGAAGGAATATTAAGCTTCATCAAAGAATCGATTGTTTGTGAAGATGGTTCATATATATCGATAATTTTTTTATGTGATCGTATCTCGAAGTGTTCTCTAGAATCTTTATCTACATGTGGTGATCTTAAAACGCAGTAAATTTTTCGTCTTGCAGGTAATGTTATAGGCCCCCTTGCTTCGACCTTTGTTCTACGCGCTGTATCAATTATTGTTTTACACGATACAGCTAAGAGGGTGTGGTCGTAAGCTTGCAATTTAATACGTATTTTGTTTTGTTCATGAATTTTCATATATTTAATTTTTATTATTCAAGAATTTTAGAAACTACACCTGCCCCTACAGTTCTTCCTCCTTCACGTATAGCAAATCTCATACCTTGCTCAATAGCAATGGGGTTAATTAGTTCAGCACTCATTTTAATTCTATCTCCTGGCATTACCATCTCTGCAGCAGATCCATCATCTGCAGTAAATTGTGTAATTGTTCCTGTTACATCAGTAGTACGTACGTAAAATTGTGGACGATACCCGGAAAAAAAAGGAGTATGTCTTCCGCCTTCTTCTTTTGTGAGAATATATACTTCTGCTTCAAATTGGGTATGAGGTGTAATTGTTCCAGGCTGGGCTAATACCATTCCTCGTTCAATATCTTTTTTTTGTACACCTCTTAATAATATGCCTATATTATCTCCTGCCATACCTTCGTCTAAAGTTTTTTGAAACATTTCAAGTCCGGTAATTGTAGTTGTGGTAGTCTCTCTTATGCCTACTATCTCTATCGTATCACCAACTTTTATTATACCTCTTTCAATTCTTCCTGTGGCAACAGTACCTCTACCTGTGATTGAGAATACATCTTCTACAGCCATTAAAAAGGTTTTCTCTACATCTCTAATTGGTGTTGGAATGTATTCATCTATAGCATCCATAAGAGAATGAATTTTATCAACCCATTCGTTTTCACCTCTTTGAATCGTGTTATTATCTGTTACTTTTTCTAAAGCTAATAACGCGGAACCTGCTACAAATGGAATATCCTCACCCGGGAAATCGTATTGTAGCAATAGCTCACGTACTTCTAATTCTACTAGCTCTAAGAGTTCTTCATCATCTACTTGGTCTTGTTTATTCAGGAAAACGACTATATTTGGTACTCCTACTTGTTTAGCAAGCAAGATATGTTCTCTTGTTTGTGGCATTGGACCGTCTGCTGCGGATACAACTAAAATAGCTCCATCCATTTGGGCCGCACCCGTAATCATGTTTTTTACGTAGTCAGCATGACCTGGGCAATCTACATGTGCATAGTGACGATTTTTTGTTTCATATTCGACATGAGCTGTGTTAATTGTTATGCCTCTTGCTTTTTCCTCTGGTGCAGCATCAATTTCATCAAATTTTTTTGCTTTTGTATCATTTGCAGCTGCTAGAGTTGCTGATATAGCTGCAGTAAGTGTTGTTTTTCCATGATCCACATGTCCTATTGTTCCAATATTAACATGAGGTTTTTTCCTTTCAAATTTTGCACGTGCCATAATTTTTAATTTCCTTTTTAGCTAAAAATTATAATATTTTTAATAACGGTAGTGGGCAAATGCTTTATTAGCTTCGGCCATACGATGTGTTTCTTCTCTTTTTCTGATAGTGTTGCCGCTTTCATTAGATGCATCTATGATCTCATTGGCCAATCTGAAAGCCATGCTTCTACCTGATCTTGTCTGAGCAAACCTTGTAATCCATCTAAGAGCTAAATTTGTTCCACGATATGCTCTTACTTCCATCGGTACTTGATACGTCGATCCCCCAATTCTTCTACTTTTTACTTCTACTAATGGTGTAGCATTGCGTATTGCTTTTTCTAATATCTCGAGAGAGTCATGAGATGTTTTCTTATTAATTATATCTAATGCTTCATAAACTATTTTATACGCTAATCCTTTTTTACCACTTTTGAGTATTCTTGCAGTTAGCATACTTATTAGTTTACTGTCATGTACAGGATCTGTTTTAATTAATCTTTTTTTAGATTTGTTACGGCGAGACATATACTTAATTTTATAATATAGATTTATGTTGTTTAAATTTTATGTTTTCGGTTGTTTTGCTCCATATTTAGAGCGACTTTTTTTTCTATTTTTTACACCAGATGCATCTAAAATTCCTCTTACTATATGGTAACGTACACCAGGTAAATCTTTAACTCGACCTCCTCTTATAAGTACAACAGAATGCTCTTGTATATTATGTCCTATACCTGGTATATAAGCTGTTACTTCGAATCCTGAAGTTAATCTTACTCTTGCTACTTTTCTTAAAGCAGAATTAGGTTTTTTGGGTGTGGTCGTATAAACTCTTGTACATACTCCTCTTCTTTGTGGACACCCCTTTAAAGCAGGGGATTTTGTTTTTTTACTAGATTTATGTCTTTCTGATCTTACAAGTTGTTGAATAGTTGGCATATGTAATTTCTTTATTCATATGTTATTAAATACCTCTCATATTATAATTATTGTAATATGCCCTGTCAAACTATATTTTTTTAAAACTATCATTTGGAGGGTTTATCATAATTGGATTGTAAATTGTATTTACGCATGAATTTTTCTACTCTTCCTTCAGTATCTATAATTCTCTGTGATCCTGTAAAAAAAGGATGGTTTCCTGACCATATATCTACATGTAGTTCCTCTTGAGTTGAACCTATCGTCATGACATGTTTGCCATCACAATATACTTTAGTGTCATTAAACCATCTTGGATGTATATTTTTTTGAGTCATATATTGTTCTATTTGAAGCTGATTGAAACTGCTAAGATTATGTATTTTGTCTTTATCTTTTTGAATACTGAGGAGCTTTCCTTGCTTTTCGTAAACCGTATTTCTTCCGTTCTTTTATTCTAGCATCTCTTGTTAAAAATCCTTCAGCTTTCATAGTTGTGCGATTGTCAGGATTCATTCTACATAGTGCTCTTGCTAGTCCTAATCTTATTGCATTTGCTTGACCTGTTAATCCGCCTCCTTCGGTTTTAACATAAATATCGTATTCTTTGTTTAATCCAAGAATTTTTAGAGGTGCATATGATACTCTCAGATAGTTAGGACTGAATTGTAAGTATGATTCACCTGGTAGGCCGTTAATAATTAATTTTCCAGATCCTGGTACTAGCTTGACTCTAGCAATGGATGTTTTACGTCTACCTGTACCTGCATAAATTATTTTTGAATTTTTTGTTAATGTAGTCATTTGTATGAATTTTTAAATAAATGTTATTATTTTTGGCTTTTGTGATTCATGAGGATGCATGTTATGTGGATAGATTTTTAGCTGTCTAAATAATTGTCTACCTAAAATCCCTTTCGGCAGCATACCCTTAATAGATTTTTCTAAGATTCTATTCGGTCTTTGATTTAAAATTTCATTAAATTTTTGAATTTTTAATCCTCCTGGGTAACCGGAATGTCTCTTATATGTCTTTTGAACGAATTTTTTACCTGTAACATTAATAGATTGTGAATTTAATAATATTATATGTATATTATTATTAATATATGGCGTAAAAGAAGTTGAATTTTTACCTCTTAGTAATTTAGCTATTTTACTACTAAGCCTACCTAAATTTTTATTTTTAGCATCAATAATGTACCATGTGCTACGCTTGTTTGTTGGAGCTATATATGTTTTATTCATAATTAATATATGGATATATATTTTGTAAACTTAAAGTAATTATTGTTTTAGTCATATATTGAGATTTAACTTAAATATACTACTAAGTATTTTTTATATTTTTTTCTTTTGGTAATCTAATCCCAAGCTTATTTTGTAATGCTTCGATTACTTCTTCTGCGGATTTTTGACCGAAATTTTTAATTTCTAAAAGTTCATCTTGTGAATAGTCTAATAGATCTGAAATAGAGTTAATTTGAGCTCTTTTAAGACAATTGTAAGCTCTAACAGATAATTGGAGTTCTTCGATTAATACTTGATTAATTTCTTCTTCATATTCATTATCTGTATTATCCACATTTTGAAAATTTAGATTAGTAAGAGGGTAAAATAGGCTATTTAGCACTTGTGCTCCTTCGCTAATGGCTTCCTGTGGCGATAAGCTACCATTTGTCCAGACCTCTAAAAATAGTTTTTCCTGAATAAGTATCGGACTTATCTTTTTCTCTTCTACTATATAATTGAATTTAGTGACTGGCATGAATACAGCATCTATTTGTAAAAAATCTATAGATTTTTTATCAAAACCTTTATTCACAAGCTTATATCCGCTTCCTTTTTCAATTCGAAATTCCATTTCGAAGATAGTATTATTGCAAATAGTTGCTATATATTGTTGTGGATCCACAATTAGAATTTCTGGAGGTACTTCAAATAAGCCTGTGGTGATAATAGCAGGTCCTTGTAATCGTATTCTACCAATCTGAGGTGTATCGCTATGGCTTTTCAAGACTACTTTTTTGAGATTAAGCAAAATTTCCAATACATCTTCTCGTACTCCTGTAATAGTCGAAAATTCATGGTTGATTCCAGCAATTCGTACAGCTACAATAGCAGCGCCTTGTAAATCTGATAGAATGGTTCTTCTTAGAGAATTGCCTAAAGTAGTACCTTGTCCTTTATTGAGTGGTTCTACAATAAAACGACCATATTGTTGACGGTTACTATCTGTTTTTGATTCTACGCATTCTATTTGGAAATAGGTCATACAATATTATTCTGGATATATCATTGTAAGCAATTATTAAGTGCTGTAATTTAAACACGTCTTTTTTTAGGTGGTCTGCAACCGTTATGTGGTATAGGAGTAATATCCTTAATTAAAGTTATATTAATTCCAGTTGCTTGTAATGCTCTTATTGCAGTCTCACGTCCTGCACCTGGGCCATTAACGAGTACTTCTGTTTGTCTTATTCCTTGTTCCATCGCTTGTTTAGCGGCTTTTTCTGCAGCTATTTGTGCAGCAAATGGTGTTCCTTTTTTAGTGCCTTTAAATCCACTTGCACCTGCTGAAGACCAAGATAAAGTGGAACCCTTAAGATCAGTAATTGTAATGATAGTATTATTAAATGTTGATTTTATATGCGCTATGCCGTTAATAATATTTTTTTTCTGCTTTGCATATGTTTTTTTTGTTTGTCTAGCCATAGATGATAAAGTTAATATATGATTTTTATTTACGTGGAGCCTTTTTCTTTCCAGCCATGGTTTTCTTGATACCTCGTTTTGTACGAGCATTAGTTCGTGTATTTTGTCCTCTTAAAGGAAGCCCAAGTTGATGTCTTTTACCTCTATATGAACTTATAGTCATCAACCTTTTGATATTCATAGATTCTACCCTTTTTAAGTCTCCTTCCACTTGATAATGATTATTTAGTATTTGCCTGATAAGTACAACCTGTTCATCTTTAAGTTCATGTGTTTTAATGTTTCGATGTATTTTAAGTTGTGCTAAAATTTCTATCGCTTTTGATTTACCTATACCATAAATATATGTTAATGATATTTCTATTCTTTTATTTTTAGGTAAATCTACACCTACTATTCTTGTCATTTTGATTTCCTATTATATATAATTATCCCTGTCGTTGCTTATGTTTTGCATTGTCACAAATGATTATTATTTTTCTATGTCTACGTATTACTCTGCATTTATCACAAATTTTTTTTACAGATGCTCTGACTTTCATTGATGTTTTAAATATTTTTATTAATTGTTGTAATTTTATTTTTATTCCATTATATTATCATACTGCTGAGATATTATGTATGTCTGAATTTGTTTTGCTGTATCAATTGCTACACCCACTAATATTAATAAAGATGTAGTTCCCAATCCTTGCAATAGACTTGTTTTTGTCGTGCTTGCTATTAAAGAAGGTATCAGAGCTATTATAAATAAAAATATTCCCCCCACAAATGTCATTTTGTTTAATATTCTTCTAATATACCTGATTGTATCAGAGCCAGGTCTAATCGAGGGTATGCTGGCTCCCATTTTGTTTAAATTTTCTGCAATATCATCTGGATTTAAAACTAATGATGTATAGAAATAGCTAAAAGCAATTATTAAAGAGCAGTAAGTTGGTAAATATAAAATACGACCAGGTAAGAATAAATTAATTATACTACCTATTGTAGGTACCTGTATATTATTTGAAAAATATATAGGTAATGTCATAGTAGCAGAAGCAAATACAATCGGCATAACACCACCTTGATTTAGTTTTAGAGGTATATAACTTTGAGGATTTGATATAGTAAACTTACTTAATTGTTTTGCTGATACAATCATGATTTTTCTTTTACATTCTTGGATAAGAATAGTTATCATTAAAATTAACACAAATAATACAAATAAAAAGCATCCGTTAATAATAGTTTGTTTATCATAAATGTTAATTTTGTAATTTTGTATGTTTTTTGGTATACCTGAAATGATATTTTGAAAAATCAGTAATGATGCACCATTTCCTATCCCATATTCTGTAATAATTTCCGCAAACCACATAATGATTAAGGAGCCTGTACTTAACGCAATAACTGAATCTAGTATAAAATAGTAGTTCCAGTTAAAGACATAAGGTTTAATCCACAAAGAGATACCTACGCTTTGTATGATGCTCCAAATAAGTGTGAAATAACGTGTTATTTGTCCTATTTTTTGCCGACCTGATTCTCCTTCTTCCTTCTGTAAATTTTCTAATTCAGGTATTAACTTTGTTAATAGTTGCATCATAATTGATGCATTTATATAAGGTACAATTCCTAAAGCGAAAATCCCTATTGTAGAAAAGCCTCCACCTGAAAAAATATTTAAAAAATTGATTAACCCATTATTATTAATATTATTATTCAATGAAGCGTGATCTATGCCTGGTACCGGAATAAATATTCCTAATCTAGCTAAAATAAGTAAGATCAATGTGATGAATAATTTTTGTTGTAATTCTTTTGCAGCCTTCATTGCATATTTAGGTATGTTTTATATATTAAAAAGCCTTTCTATATCGATATCTCTACTCTGTGCTGTATTTTGAAATGTTCTTAATTGGCTTAAAGCATTCAATACGGCCCGTGCATTATTTAATGTGTTGCTAGATCTTAATTGTTTAGCTAGAATATTCTTAACTCCAGCAAGTTCTAAAACTGTACGAGTGGAACCTCCTGCAATAACTCCTGATCCTATTGCTGAAGGTCTTAAGATGACTTTAGCAGCTCCTGATACACCCTCTATTGGGTGAGGTATAGAACATGATTTTGTGAGAGGTACATTGATTATGTGTTTTTTAGCATCAGTGACACCTTTTTTAACAGCACCTATGACATCACTTGCTTTACCTATACCTACTCCTATATCTCCTTTTTCATTACCTACAATTAAGATGGCTCTAAAGCTTAATTTCTTACCCCCCTTCACAACTTTTGTTACTCTTTTTACTTGAACAACTTTTTCTTCCCAGTTATTTTCTTGATCTTTATTTTTGATTAATTTTTTTTTCATAATTATCTTAAAAGTTAATACCTTCTTCTCTCATAGCTTCTGCTAATGCTTTAATTCGACCGTGATATATTTTATTTTTACGATCAAATATTATTTTTTCAATTCCTAATGCTTTAGATTTTTGAGCGATATTTTGACCAATTTTATGTGCAGCATGACAATTATTTGACATTTTTTTATTTTGTTCACTTGAAGTCACTAATGTTGAACTAGTTGCAATAATTTTATTGTTATTATCATCTATAACTTGTGCATATATATGCTTGTTGGACCTAAATACACAAAGACGTGGATGGTTTTTTGTTCCTCTGATTTTCTTTTTCATATATTATTAAATACTAATCAATTATTATTTTCCAGATTTACCTACTTTTAAATTAACTGCTTCATTTAAATATCTAATACCTTTTCCTTTGTAAGGTTCAGGTGGTCTTATTCTTCTAATTTGAGCAGCTATTTCTCCTACTTGTTCTTTTTGTATTCCTTTGATAGTAATATTTGTATTGTTTTCCACTTCTATAATAATATTTTTTGGAGGTTTTATAATAACAGTATGACTATAACCTACATTGAGTATTAAATTATTTCCATTTAATTGTGATCTATAACCTACGCCTTGTATTTGTAATCTTTTTTCAAATCCTTGAGATACACCTATAATCATATTATTTACGAGAGTCCTAGACAATCCGTATAATTTTTGTGCTTCTTTTGTGTTTTTTGTCTTATACAAGAATAATTTGTTATTTGTGAGATCTTGCTCAATTTGGATCAGTTTTGGGATTTTATATAATAACTCACCTTTTGGACCTTGAATTTGTACATGATTTTCTATAATTGTAATATTAATATTCTGCGGTAAATTAATCGGTTTTTTTCCTATTCTAGACATTATTTTATTTTAAATTAGGTTTACCATATATAGCATAAAATTTCTCCACCCAGCCCATAGTGTCTAGCATGATAGTCAGACATTACTCCTTTTGATGTTGATATTATAGCTATTCCAATTCCTCCAAGAACTTTGGGAAGTTCTTTATAATTAGCATAAACTCTTAAACCAGGTTTACTTATTCTTTTGAGTGATGTAATCACAGGTTCTTTACGTTTGCCTTTATACTTTAATGATATCAATAAATATTTGTTACTATCTTCTCCTATTTCTTCAAATTTATAAATAAAACCTTCTTCTTGCAAGACTTGGACAATATTTCTAGTCATTTTGGTTGAACATACTTGAACAATTTGATGCTTTGCTAAGTTTGCATTTCGAATACGAGTCAACATATCTGCAATTGTATCATTAATCATATTTTAAACTTTTTTAATTTTTAATTTTGATTGATTTATATCATATTATATGAAAGGCATACCAAATTCTTTTAAAAGTGTAAGACCCTCTTCGTCATTTTTTGCCGTTGTTACTATTGTAATATCTAGTCCCCTGATTTTATCTACGTTATCATATTTGATTTCTGGAAAAATAATTTGCTCTTTCAAGCCTAAATTATAATTACCCCTTCCATCAAAGGTTTTATGACTTATTCCTCTAAAGTCTCTAATTCTAGGCAAAGCTAAGTTGATTAATTTATTAAGAAAATCATACATTTTATCTCTTCTTAAGGTAACCATTAGACCAATAGGTATATTTTCGCGTATTTTAAATCCAGCTATAGCTTTTTTAGATTTTGTAATTTTAGGCTTTTGACCCGTAATAGTTGCTATTTCGTTCATACTTTTTTCGAGAATTTGCTTGTTATTTGCAGCTTCTCCTAAGCCTCTATTAATTGTGATTTTAACTAGCTTAGGTATTTGATGAATATTTCTGTAGCGAAATTTACTCTGTAAATCGTTACAGATTTTGTTATTATAGAGTGTTTTTAGTGTCTTTTCCATATTAAAATATAACGGATAATTAGCTATATGTTTATTGTTGTTTTAGATGATTAATTCCAAAATTCGAATTTTAAATTCTATCTTCAATAGAAGTATTTGAATGAGCTTTACATTGTATAACATTTGAGATATGAATAGGTTTTTCAATCCGAATAATTTGACCACTATTACCGTTTTTTTGTGCTTTTAAATGTTTTGTGGCTATATTTGAATTTTCAATAATTACTTGACTGCTTTTTGGTAAAACTTTAATTATTTTTCCTATCTTCCCTTTCTCACGACCAGATATTATTTTTACTGTTTCCCCTTTTTTAATATGCATTTTTATATTTGTTTTTTTCATTTTCATCAGACAACCTCCGCAGCTAACGATATAATTTTGGAAAAGTTTTTATCCCTTAATTCTTTAGCTATAGGACCAAACACTCTTGTGCCTCTTGGGTTATTTTCTTGATTAATTATAACTGCTGCATTATCATCAAATCGTATACTCATTCCATCATCACGTCTTATGGTTTTTTTAGTTCTTACAATAACTGCTCTAATAATATTAGATTTTTTTATAGGCATATTAGGTAATGCATCTTTAACAACCCCAATGATAATATCTCCTATATTAGCATAGCGAGGATTATTACTTCCTAGAACTTGAATACACATAATTTTACGTGCACCACTATTATCAGCAATATTTAAATAGCTTTGTGTTTGTATCATTTTTTTCTTATTTTTTCTATTAATATCCAACGTTTTTTCTTACTTAAAGGTCGGTGTGGTCGTATTTTTACGATATCACCTATATAGCATTGATTATATTCATCGTGTGCATAATATTTATTACTTTTTGTAATTATTTTTTTATATTTCAGATGTGGCACTTTATTTTTTACAGCAACAGTAATAGTTTTATCCATTTTATTACTAATTACTGTTCCAATTGTATATTTTTTATACATAATTTGACTCTTTTTTTATTGTTAATAATTGAGCTAATTGATGTTTCTTATGTTTAAATAAATGCGGCTTAACATTCTGTCTTGTTGCTTTTTTTAATTTCAAGTCAAATATTTCTTGTTTTAATTCTACTATTTTTTCTTTAATTTCTTTATCCGTAAAATGTTTAATATCTTTAATTTTTGGTAAAGGCATAAGTTATACTTTATTTTTTTGTTATAAATTTTGTTTTTACAGGTAATTTATATGATGCTAATTTCATAGCTTCCTGCGCAGTTTGTTTACCTACTCCGGCTATTTCAAACAAAATGTGACCAGGTTTTATAACTGCAACCCAATATTCTGTTGCACCTTTTCCAGATCCCATCCGGGTTTCTGCTGGTCTAGCTGTTACAGGTTTATCTGGAAATACTCTTATCCATATTTTCCCTCCCCGTTTTACATATCTAGTAATTGTTCTTCTCGTTGCTTCTATTTGTCTTGCTGTTAGCCATACAGGTTCTAATGTTTGTAATGCATATTCTCCAAATGCAATAGTATTACCTTTACTTGCTTTACCATTCATGCGGTTGCGATGTTGTTTACGAAATTTTGTTCTTTTAGGACTTAGCATTTGTGAAAAATTTTAATTTAAAAGTATATGATTTAATTATCCATTTTATGGGTTATTATTTTTTCTCCTTTGAATAACCATACTTTTACACCTAATATTCCATATATAGTGTGTGCTGTTTTGTATGAATAATCGATATGCGCTCTTAGTGTTTGCAATGGTACACGACCCTCTCTAATCCATTCGCTTCTTGCTATTTCAGCTCCATTTAATCTACCAGAAACCTGAATTTTAATTCCTTGATTTTTAGCTTTTTGAGATCTTTGCATAGCTTGCCTGATAACACGTCTAAAAGCTATTCTCTTTTCTAACTGTTGTACTATAAATTCGGCTATCAATGTTGCTTCTTTATCGGGCTCTGTGATTTCTATCAGGTTAATTCTTATCTGTGCACGATTTTTTAATGTAGTTTCCAATTTTTTTCTTATATCTTCTAAGCCTCTACCCATTTTACCTATTATAATTCCAGGTCTAGCAGTATGTATATGTACTTGAATTTGATCAACCTTTCTATCTATGTAAATTAATGCAATACTTGCATTATGTAGCTGCTTTTCTATACAACTTCTTATTTTATAGTCTTCTTGAGCCAATTGTGGGTATGACTTCATATTAGAAAACCATGAAGATTTATGATCTTGTGTAATGCCGATCCTAAATCCTAATGGATGTGTTTTTTGTCCCATTTCTTATTATCTTGTATACTTGTGTTTTTAATTAGTTTATACTTAAGTTTATTGTAATATGACATGTTGGTTTCTGTATACGAAATGCTCTTCCTTGCGCTCTTGGTTGAAATCTTTTTAGTTTTGGGCCATCGTTAGCAAAAGCCTGCTGAATGATCAAATTTTGTTTTTCATATTTTAGATTCAATGCATTATTTCCTGCTGACTCTAGAATTTTTTTTATAGTTTTACTAGGTTTATATGTCATAAATTCTAGTATTAATATTGCTTCTTGATATTTTTTACCTTTTATTTGATCTAAAACCCTTCTTGTCTTTGCTGTGGACAAGCGTAAATATTTCCCTGTCGCCTGAATTTGTGTAGTTTTATTAGTCATATATTTATCTTTTTGTTTTTCTATCACTCTTTATATGGCTTCTAAAATTTCTTGTTGGTACAAATTCACCAAGTTTGTGACCAACCATTTGATCCGATATAAAGACAGGAAAAAATTGTTTTCCATTATAAACAGCTATTGTGTGACCTATCATTTGAGGTATAATAGTTGATGATCTTGACCATGTTTTTAAAGTTTTTTTAGATTCTTGTTTGTTTAACTCTTCTACCTTTTTCAAAAGTTTATATTCTATATAAGGCCCTTTTTTGAGTGATCTAGACATAATAGCTCAATTGTATTTTTATATTGATTTTATTTTCTTTTACGTAATATATAAGGATTACTATATTTAGGTTTTTTTCTTGTTTTTCTTCCTAAAGCAGGTTTACCCCATGGAGTAACTGGATGAGGTTTTCCTATTGGTGAACGTCCTTCTCCTCCTCCGTGAGGATGATCTATTGGATTCATTGCAACTCCTCGAACTTTTGGCCTTTTGCTGAGCCATCTATTCCTTCCAGCTTTGCCTATACTAATATTACTTGCGTCAATGTTCCCAACTTGACCTATAGTAGCAAAGCATTCTTTTCTAATTAGTCTTACTTCATTTGAAGGTAGTTTTAACGTTACAAAAGCACCTTCTTTTGCAACTATTTGCGCATATGTTCCAGCAGCTCTAACTATTTGTCCTCCTTTTGAGGGATTTAATTCTATATTATGAACAGCTGTACCTAAAGGGATAAAATTTAAAGGTAATGAATTTCCAACTTCTAAAGAAGCTTTAATGCCTGAAACAACTGTTTCACCAATATTCAATGATCTCGGGTGTAAAATATATCTTTTTTCACCATCTGAATAATGTAATAGTGCTATTCTTGCATTTCTGTTTGGATCATATTCTATACTAATAACGTTAGCTTTAATATTATATTTATTACGCTTGAAATCAATTATTCTATAAAGCCTTTTATGTCCTTTGCCTCTATGGCGTGATGTAATAATTCCTCTGTTATTACGTCCTTGGCGACGATGATTTTTACCAATGAGCGTCTTTTCTGGCTTTTTATTTGTTATTTCATTAAATGTGGATATAGTTCTGTTTCTCGTACCAGGTGTATATGCTTTGTATAAACGAATAGCCATTTGATTAGTTTTTACAAGTTATTATAAATTTTGTTAATTATCTGCAAATAAATTGATTTTATATGGATCATAAAGTGTTATGATAGCTTTTTTATATTTACTTTTATATCCCATATATTTACCTATGCGTTTTTTTTGGGGCTTAACTATTAATGTATTCACTCTTTTAACTTTTACATCAAATAATTGTTCGATAGCTTTCTTAATCTTTGTTTTTTTAGCTTTAACTTCAACAGCAAAATAATATTTATTTTCTTCTATCATTTGTGTTGTCTTATCTGTTAATATTGGATATTTAATTATATCTATTAAAGCTAATTTGTTTACTTGTATAGTTTTATTCATTGTATATTTGATTAATAATATCTAATGCATCTTTGTTTATTATGATTTGCTTTGCTTTTAGCAAAGATACTATATTTAGATGGTGAGCAGCTAAAAGTTCTACATTTTTTAAGTTACGGGTAGAAAGATACAAATCATGTGATTTTTTACTCACTATGATTAAAATATTATTATTTATATTTATGTTTAAATTATACTTCTTTAAGTTATTTACTATTATTTTCGTATTTGGTGGGTTTATCTTACCTATAAAATTTTCTGCAATTATGGTATTTTTAAATTTATTATCTATAAGAATTCGTAATGCTAATTGTTTTTCTTTCTTATTGATCTTATTGACATATCTCTTATGGCGCGGTCCAAAAATTACTCCTCCTCCTCTCCATAATGGAGATCGGTTTGAACCTGCCCTTGCTCTACCAGTTCCTTTTTGTTTCCATGGTTTTCTACCTCCTCCACTCACTTCACCTCGTGTTTGCGTGTTTGCGTTTCTGTTTCTATGATTACTTAGTTGATGTATTAGCGCTCGGTGTAGTATATGTATATTATTATTCTTCTTTTTACTTAATTTTACTACGATTTCTTCACTTTCTTTTTTTTTGTTATCTTCAGAAGATATTATGGAATAGATTAACTTCTTTTTTATATTCATAGATTTATTTTTGATGAATGCTAACCATGTTACCAGCTTTTCCAGGTACAGAACCTTTAACTATAATAAGATTATGATTAATTTTTATATCTATAATTTTAAGATTTTGAATTGTTACTTTTTTTCCGCCCATACGGCCAGCCATTCTCTTGCCAGCAAAAACTTTTCCTGGTGTTGTTCCAGCGCCAATTGATCCCGGTTGCCTGTGGTTTTTTGAACCATGAGACATAGGTCCTCTACTGAAATGATGTCTTTTTGTGCAACCCGTGAATCCCTTACCTATACTTTTGCTAGAAACAGAAATATTTTGATTAATAATTAAATCTTTGACTGTAATCCATTCCCCTATTTGATAGTTGTCTGTTGAAGCTACTCTGTATTCTTTTAAGTATTTCACAGGGGGCATTTTATGTTTATTTAGATGGCCAATCTGTGCTTTGCTAAGTTTGCTACTATCTACTTGTACATATCCTATTTGGATGGCTGTGTATCCATGAGATTTCATGTTTTTTATATCAGTTATTAGACATGGTCCTAATTCTAGAATAGTCACGGGCAATGCTTTACCTCCTGGGTCAAAAATTTGAGTCATGCCAATTTTTTTACCTAATAGCCCGATTTTCATTTTTACTTTCATCTCCTTGATTATACAAAGTTTTCCTTATTTATCTTTATATCATATACTTATTATCTGTTAAATTCTTAAAATTTTCAAGTTCCTTATTGTGATAATATAAGTTATTAATTAATTCTAAGTATATATTTATAATGAAGTATTCCATACAATATCATCTTATTTGAAATATGCAAATAAATGGATAAGATATAAGAGTTTTTTGATCAAACTATCATTTGCATATACTTATTAAATAAGTGCGGTAATTACCACTTTACTCAAAATTTAATTTAGTGCAATATATAGTTATAGATGCAAAACGTATATAATCAATATTAAAATAAGTTAAATTAATTTTTTTGAGAGGTAATTTATGGCTAAAGTTGTTGGAATTGATTTAGGTACAACAAATTCTGTTATTGCTGTTATGGAAGGCGGTAAGCCCACAGTAATTCCTAATAAAGAAGGATTAAGAACAACTCCATCTGTTGTTGCCTATACTAAAAAGCAAGATAAATTAGTAGGGCAGATAGCTAAACGGCAAGCTGTCATGAATCCAGAAAATACATTTTATTCTGTTAAAAGATTTATTGGTCGTAAAAAAAATGAATTACGCGATCAACTAAAGCAGTCGTCTTATAATGCAAAAACTGATACTAATTTTAATATTAAGTTAGAGTGTCCAGCATTAAGTAAAGATTTTGCTCCTGAAGAAATTTCTGCTCAGGTATTACGTAAATTAGTTGAGGATGCGAGCACTTATCTAGGTCAACAAGTAACTCAAGCAGTTATAACTGTCCCAGCTTATTTTAATGATTCACAACGTCAAGCTACTAAAGATGCTGGACAGATTGCTGGCTTGGATGTTTTAAGAATTATTAATGAACCTACAGCAGCATCTTTATCATATGGTTTAGATAAAAAAAACAATGAAACGATTTTGGTATTTGATCTTGGAGGTGGTACCTTTGATGTTTCTATTTTGGAAGTAGGTGATGGTGTTTTCGAAGTTTTATCGACTTCTGGCGACACTCACTTAGGTGGTGATGATTTTGATAGAAAAATTGTTGAATGGTTAATTCATGAGTTTAATAATGATGAAGGCATTAATTTAGGTAAAGATAGACAAGCCCTGCAGAGATTAACAGAGGCTGCTGAAAAAGCTAAAATGGAGTTATCTAGTTTAGTTCAAACTGATATTAATTTACCTTTTATTACTTCTACTAATACCGGTCCTAAGCATTTAGAAAAAAGTATAACTAGAGCCAAGTTTGAGTATTTATGTCAAGATTTGATCAATCGTTGTGAAATACCTGTTAATAATGCATTAAAAGATGCACAATTGTCATCTAGTGATATAGATGAAATTGTTTTAGTTGGTGGCTCTACTAGAATTCCCGCTATCCAACAGCTTGTTAAACAAATGATAGGTAAAGATCCTAATCAAAGTGTTAATCCTGATGAAGTAGTTGCAATTGGAGCAGCTGTTCAAGCAGGTGTTTTAGCAGGTGAGGTGAAAGACATATTATTACTAGATGTTACACCTTTATCTTTAGGTGTAGAAACGTTAGGTGGAGTTATGACTAAAATAATAGACCGCAATACAACAGTACCTACAAAAAAATCTGAAATTTTTTCAACTGCTGTTGATAATCAGCCTAACGTTGAGATTCATGTGTTACAAGGAGAGAGAGAATTTACTAAAGATAATAAAAGTTTAGGTACTTTCAGATTAGATGGTATTATGCCTGCACCACGAGGTGTACCACAAATAGAAGTTATATTTGATATAGATGCTAATGGTATACTGTCTGTTAAAGCTAAAGATAAAGGAACAGGTAAAGAACAATCTATTACTATAACAGGTGCATCTACATTACCGAAAGAAGAAGTTGAGAAATTAGTTAAAGAGGCAGAAGAAAATTCAGAGCTTGATAAACATAAGCGTGAACAAATAGATGTTAAAAATCAAGCAGATGCTTTGTGTTATCAATCACAAAATCAAATTAATGAACTAAAGGATAAGATTAGTGAAGATGAAAAACAGCATGCTCAGAAACTAATAGATTCTTTAAAGTCATCTATTCAAGAGGATGATTATGAAAAGATTAAAGATACACAAAATCAATTGCAGCAAGCGATGATGAACATAGGCAAGCAGGTTTATAGTTCTAGTCAGCAAGATAATAGTAAAATAGAAGATGAGCCTGTCATAGATACTAATTCTAAAGAAGCTTAAATAACGTAAGCGGGTAACGCGATTCGAACGCGCGACATCAACCTTGGCAAGGTTGCGCTCTACCACTGAGCTATACCCGCTATTAAATAATAATGTTCGCAAAAAAAAACTGTTTTGTCAAATTTAGACTACATATATTTATATAGTATATACTATGCATATTAAATACTACATAAATATGAATGTTTTAATATACATAGCAAGATATTTTAATTAATAAAAGAGTTTATTAGTCCTGTTACTAAGACTAATCCAGTCCATATACCAGCACCAGTGTAGATTAAGTTTTTAGATTTTTCCCACTGTCCAGGAGATGCAAAGGTTACAGGTATGCCTACTACGAGTAAAGTAGAGAATAGTACTAATATGAATACTAATAGTTGAACGACAATTGTCATAGCTTTTATCCTTTTACATTTCTTAATATTTTAATTGCATGACTTAAAGATAGATTTATATATAATATATAATTATATATTGTGACATATAATTTATTTATTATTGTAAACTGTTTGTTTATATATACTTTCTTTATAATCTTACTAGTTTAGTATTAGTATTAATATAGTTACCAAAAGAAATGTAGAAGAAAAAAATATAAAATTATTTTTTATATATACATACAGCATATTTATATGAGTTTTTATAAATAAAAACAAATAAATGAATTAATTACAAAGAGGTTTATTTTATGATAACAGCGATTATAATAGCGAAATTACCAGAAGCCTACACAGTTTTTCGTCCTTTAGTGGATATACTACCAGTAATCCCTATTTTTTTCCTATTATTGGCTTTTGTTTGGCAAGCAGCTATTGGATTTAGATAAAGTCAGTGACATTATTCCAATTTATTTTTAAAAAGTTTTTATTATGGTAGAACCTCTTTTATCTGGTATAGTATTAGGATTGATTCCTGTTACTTTGTTCGGTTTATTAGTTGCTGCTTATCTTCAGTATCGTAGAGGTAATCAGTTCGGATTATAATTTTATAAATATAAAAATTTACATATATATTACATTTATATAAATGCTTTATTCAAGCATTCATATAAATATAATATTGTGTTATATAATCATGATTCATATTTTACCAGCTAGCTTTTCTAACACCAGGTAATAAACAATTGTGTGACATTTCTCTTAAAACGTGTCTTGATAATCCAAAATCTTTATAGAATCCACGGCTACGCCCTGTTTTCCAGCATCTATTTCTTCTCCGGCAAGGTGTACTGTTTTTAGGTAATTTTTGTAATTCTTTTTGTATTTCTAGTTGTTCTGTGAAAGTTAAATTATTATTTAATTTATCTTTTATTTCTTTTCTTTTTTTATGGTATTTCTGTACTAGTTTATTTCTTTTTTCTTCTCTTTCGATCATATTTTTTTTGGCCATTTATATTATGCTTATTTTTATTAAGTATTAAAATTATTTTTATTTTAACTAAAAAATATCTATATAGCAATAAAACTCACTGTTTAGGTATTAATATCTAAGCAGTGAGTTAAGTGTTTGTATATACAATATTTTTACTAATTACTAACCAAACTTCCCTGATGTAGATGCTATTACGAATGCTGCATATGTCAAAATATATCCTACAGAGAAATGTACTAATCCCACTAGTCTTGCTTGTACTATAGATAATGCCACGGGTTTATCTTTCCATCTAATTAAGTTTGCAAGAGGTGTTCTTTCATGAGCCCATGCTAATGTTTCTATTAATTCTTGCCAATATCCTCGCCAAGATATTAAAAACATAAAACCAGTTGCCCATACTAAGTGTCCGAATAAGAACATCCAAGCCCATACAGATAAGTTATTCATACCGTAAGGGTTATAGCCGTTTATTAATGGAGATGAATTGAGCCATAAATAATCTCGTAACCATCCCATCAAATAAGTTGAAGACTCATTAAATTGATTAACATTTCCCTGCCAAATTGTCATATGTTTCCAATGCCAGTAGAATGTTACCCACCCAATAGTATTAAGCATCCAGAATACAGATAGATAAAATGCATCCCATGCAGATATATCACATGTGCCGCCTCTACCTGGACCATCACAAGGAAAACTATAACCAAAATCTTTTTTATCAGGCATGAGTTTTGAACCTCTTGCATCTAATGCACCTTTAACTAGGATTAATGTAGTAGTATGTAAGCCTAATGCAATTGCATGATGCACAAGAAAGTCACCTGGGCCTATAGCTAAAAATAAAGAGTTTTTATTGCTATTTATTGCTTCTAGCCACCCTGGGAGCCACACACTACTTCCTGCCTTAGTTGCAATGCTAGACGAAGAAGATAGTAATGTGTTGAAACCATAAAGAGCTTTCCCTGAGCTTGCTTGTATCCATTGAGCAAATACAGGCTCAATTAGTATTTGTTTTTCTGGTGTTCCGAAAGCGATCATCGTATCATTATGAATATACAGACCTAGTGTATGAAAACCTAAGAATAACGATACCCAACTTAAGTGAGATATTATTGCTTCTTTATGATCTAACATTCTAAATAGTACATTATCTCTATTTTCTTCTGGATCATAATCTCTAATGAAAAAAATAGCGCCATGTGCGAATGCGCCAACCATTAAAAAGCCTGCTATATATTGATGGTGAGTATAGAGAGCTGCTTGTGTAGTAAAATCTTTAGCCATAAATGCATATGGAGGCATCGCATACATATGCTGAGCAACTAGTGATGTAATAACACCTAAAGATGCTAAAGCTAATCCGAGTTGCATATGTAGTGAATTTGTTATTGTGGCATACAGTCCTTTATGTCCTTTGCCTAATCTTCCGCTTGGTGGACGATGTGCATCAAGTATATCTTTGATATTATGTCCAATACCCCAATTGGTTTTATACATATGACCAGCAATTATAAATACTATTGCAATTGCTAGATGGTGGTGAGCCATATCAGTCAACCATAAAGATTGACTTTGTGGATGAAAGCCACCTAAAAAGGTTAAAATTGCTGTCCCTGCTCCTTGGCCTGTACCAAATATATGATTTGATGTATCTGGGTTAGATGCATAAACGCTCCAATTACCTGTGAAAAATGGCTGTAAGCCAGCAGGATGTGGAAGTGTATATGTAAAATTATCCCATCCTATATGTTGGCCACGCGATTCTGGAATTGCTACGTGAATTAGATGCCCTGTCCAAGCTAATGAGCTTAATCCAAATAACCCAGATAAATGGTGGTTTAACCTTGATTCATTGTTTTTAAACCATGATAGGCCAGGCTTGAATTTGGGTTGTAAATGCAGCCATCCAGCAAAAAGCATAATTGCAGACAGTATTAATAGAAATAATGAACCGTTATATAAGTCATTATTAGTTCTCATTCCTATAGTATACCACCAGTGATAGACACCAGAGAAAGTGATATCTACTGGATATGATACACCACCTTTTGTAAATGCTTTTACAGCAGGTTGCCCAAAATGGGGATCCCATATTGCATGCGCAATTGGTTTAATTTTCATGGGTTGTGCTACCCATTGTTCAAAGTTACCCTGCCAAGCTACATGAAATAAATTACCTGATGTCCATAAAAAGATTATAGCTATATGACCGAAGTGAGAAGAGAAAATTTTCTGATATAAATTTTCTTCTGTCATTCCATCATGGCTTTCAAAATCGTGTGCTGTAGCTATCCCGTACCAAATTCGTCTTGTTGTTGGATCTTGTGCTAATGCTTGGCTAAATTTTGGAAATTTTGTTGCCATTTTTTTATTTTCCTGATTTAATATTTATCCTACTGATATAATTCTTGCTAAGAAGAAAGCCCATGTGGTTCCTATTCCTCCTAATAAATAGTGTGCTACACCTACAGCTCTTCCTTGTGTAATACTTAAAGCTCTTGGTTGAATAGATGGAGCTACTTTGACTTTATTGTGTGCCCATACAATAGATTCTATAAGTTCTTGCCAATATCCACGACCACTAAATAAAAACATTAAACTGAATGCCCATACAAAATGCGCTCCTAAGAAAATTAGTCCATATGCTGACAATGCGGATCCGTACGACTGTATTACTTGTGATGCTTGAGCCCAAAGAAAATCTCTTAGCCATCCATTAATTGTAATAGCACTCTGAGCAAAGTTTCCTCCTGTAATATGAGATACTGTTCCCGCGGGTGTAACACTTCCCCAAACATCGGATTGCATTTTCCAACTAAAATGAAATATTGCTATCGATAATGAATTATACATCCAAAAAAGGCCTAGAAATACATGATCCCATCCAGATACTTGACATGTACCACCTCTACCAGGACCATCACAAGGAAAACGAAATCCTAAGTTAGATTTATCTGGTATTAATCTAGAATTGCGAGAAAAGAGAAATCCTTTAACTAATATCAGAACTGTGACATGAATAGTAAATGCATGAATATGGTGTACCATAAAATCTGCTGTTCCTAAATTTATAGGCATCATAGCAATTTTATTATTAACTGCAATTACATCTCCACCAAATGCATAGCTTGCTGTTGCTAGTGCATTTGGGCTTGTATTGCTTGGAGCAAGACTATGAATATTTTGTATCCACTGTGCGAATATAGGTTGTAATTGTATCGCTGTATCTGAGAACATATCTTGTGATCTCCCTAGTGCTCTCATTGTATCGTTATGAATATATAAACCAAATGAATGAAATCCTAAAAATATACATACCCAGTTTAGATGAGATATTATTGCATCTCTATGTCTTATTACTCTGTCTAGTACATTATTATAATTTTGTGCTGGATTATAGTCTCTTACCATAAATATTGAAGCATGTGCCCCTGCTCCTACGATACAAAATCCACCTATCCACATGTGATGTGTAAATAGAGATAATTGTGTTGGGTAATCAGTTGCAATGTAAGGATATGGAGGCATTGCATACATATGATGAGCAACAATAATACTTAATGAGCCCATCATAGCTAAATTGATAGCCAGTTGTGCATGCCAAGAAGTTGTTAGTATTTCATAAATACCTTTATGTCCTTCGCCTGTAAATGGTCCTTTATGAGCTTCTAATATCTCTTTCATGCTATGCCCAATACCCCAATTAGTTCTATACATGTGGCCAGCTACTAAAAATAGTACGGCTAAAGCTAAATGATGATGTGCTGTATCAGTTAACCATAAACCTCCCGTGATGGGATTTAATCCACCCTTAAAAGTTAGAAAATCAGAGTACTCATTCCAATTTAAAGTAAAGAAAGGTATTATGCCTTTACTAAAACTTGGGTATAGTTGGCTTACTAGTTCTCTATTCACTAAAAATTCATGTGGTAGAGGTAATTCTTGTGGTGACACACCAGAATCCAACAGTTTATTAATCGGGATTGAGATGTGAATTTGATGTCCAGCCCAACCTAAGCAGCCTAATCCGAGTAAACCTGCCAAGTGGTGATTCATCATAGATTCTACATTTTGAAACCATTCTAGTTTGGGAGCGGCTTTATGGTAATGAAACCAACCAGCAAAAAGCATTAAACATGCCATAAAAAGTCCTCCTATGGCTGTTGCGTATAGTTCAAATTCTGTTGTTATTCCAGAAGAACGCCATATTTGGAAGAAACCAGATGTAATTTGAACTCCTTGGAATCCTCCTCCAACATCTCCATTTAAAATTTCTTGACCAACAATAGGCCAAACAATTTGAGCACTTGGCTTAATTACAGTGGGATTACTAAGCCATGCTACATAGTTGGAAAATTTTGCACCGTGAAAGTACATTCCACTCAGCCATAAAAATATAATTGCTAATTGACCAAAGTGTGCGCTAAAGATTTTTCTTGAAACTTCTTCTAGAGAACTTGTCTGACTATCAAAGTCGTGAGCATCTGCATGTAAATTCCAGATCCAAGTAGTGGTTTTAGGACCTTTAGCTAAATTTCTCGAAAAATGGCCAGGTTTTGCCCACTTGTCAAATGATGTAGCAACAGGATTTTTGTCTACAGTAACTTGAACTTTTTTTGTTTCTTGCTCTTTTGAGCTGATTGTCATCGAGATTCTCCTGTTTATTCTAATAAAATACATTGAGACAATTGAATAAAACACTCATGATGTTAATATTTTTTGCATATTTATTTTTAATATCTCTCGACTATTGAAGCTTAAGTTATGCAATTTTTACAATTGAGTTTTTATTACTAATTTATATTATAAATATAACAGATCTGTTACCTAAGATCTGTTAACAATAGTTAAAATCTAAAATAATTAAGTTCTATTAATTATATATCTTCTACAGTGTTTGTACTTTCATAAGTGCTTGACCACAGTCAACAATTTCTCCATCTTTAACTAATATTTCAGCAATTTTCCCATTTACTTCAGCTTCTATCTCATTCATTAATTTCATAGCTTCAATTATACAAACGATTTGTTTTTTATTTACTATATCGTTTTTTTCTATGAATGGAGGTTCATTCGGTGCTTGTGATCTATAAAAAGTACCAACCATTGGTGAAACTATTGTAGAATAGCTGATTGACTCCTTTGTATTTGTATTTGCTGGAGCACTATGGATAGTAGCATGATTTAAACCGCTTTTGTCTTCTGAAATTTTAGTTGTATTTTTTAGAGAAATATTCGAGTATTTAGATTTGATAATTGTAGAATTTGTATTAAAAATAATGTTATCCTTATTAATAAATAATTCAAATTGTTTACTTACTATATTAAGACGATGAATTCTATTTACTTTAAGGGAATATAGTATTTTCCTTAAATCTTTTACTTGAAAGTTTATATCCAATATGTATTCTCCTGTAGTATATGTGGTAATGTATTTAACCTATGCTATTTATTGTTATTATTGTAATTGATTTTTAGTATTTTCGTATATTTTATACTGATAGTCATAGACTAATCCTGGTACCAGTATTGCTTTTGTAATGTTGTTATTATCTTTTTCAATTGAATGTATAATTCATGTTACATTGAATCTTGGAAAATATAAAGAAATCTTTAATATAAATTAAATCTTACATACAAGAAGATTACTCTTCATTATAGTTAATAATATAAGTTTTTAATATTACTCATTGATGAACTAAGAATGTTAATAGCAGATGATTTAGACCAATTATTAGATATTTTGCCTAATTTTATTAGGTATCCTTTACAGATTCATCCTCAGAGAAAAGTATTAATTGAAGTAGTGATGGATTTAGGCCGAAAACCAGAAGCACGTTTTCCTAGAGGACCAGAATATCTATCTAAGAGAATTATCACTTGGCAAGATTTAGATTATTCTATTAAACGTATAGGACATTTTAGTGCTGACAATCGTTCTGGTATTGAAAGAACATTACACAGAATTAGTTCTATTAAGAACAGACAAGGCAGCACGATTGGTTTAACTTGTAGAGTAGGTAGAGCTATTTTAGGCACTATAAGTATCATTAGAGATTTATTAGATACATATCCTTCTATACTATTGTTAGGTAAGCCGGGTGTTGGTAAAACTACGGTTATTAGAGAAATTGCAAGAGTATTAGCAGATGAAATGGAAAAGAGGGTTGTTATAATTGATACATCTAATGAAATAGCCGGTGATGGTGATGTACCACATCCTGCCATTGGTAGAGCTCGAAGAATGCAGGTATCAAAACCAGAGTTACAACATCAAGTTATGATTGAAGCTATAGAAAATCATATGCCTGAAGTGATTATAATAGACGAAATAGGTACGGAATTAGAAGCCTTAGCTGCTCGCACAATAGCTGAAAGAGGTGTTCAGTTAGTTGGTACAGTACATGGTAATTATTTAGATAGTTTAATAAAAAATCCAGTTTTATCTGATTTGATTGGAGGTATACAATATGTTACTCTGGGAGACGACGAAGCAAAAAGGAGAGGTTCTCAAAAAAGTATTTTAGAAAGAAAAGCATCGCCAGCATTTCAAGTCGCTATAGAAATTCATGATCGTCATAGTTGGATTGTTCATGAATCAGTAGGGCATGCTGTTGATCAACTATTACAAGGAGTCAATTTATGGGTTCAGAGGCGTAAATTAATTCCTGGTGGTGCGATTTTAGTTCAATGTGAACAATATATAACTAGTACTTTTATTTCTAATACAAGTCGCTTTGACCCTAAAGTTAATATTAAAAATTCAAAATCTAATAACACTAATATACAATCATCTTTAAACTATTCGCAAAAACAAAATCTTATAAAGTTGCAAGAAATATCTGCTGTACCAAGTTTCTCTAGAAATCTTATGAAGGATATGCCTACTATACGTGTCTATCTATACTATATTAATAGTGAACAAGTAGAAATGATAATTAAGAATTTGCATTTACCTATTATTATTACAAGGGATATTGTACAATCTGATGTAATTTTATCTTTGAGATCGGGGTTTAAGCATAATACGAAGTTAAAAGAGGTAGCAAAAATAAGACATATAACAATATATACATTATGTAGTAGTAATTCTGCTAATATTAAGCGCGCTTTGACTAAAATGGTCAATATCAATAAAGTATCCCATTATAATTGGGATACTTTATGTAAAAATAGTACAGCAATAGAGTTGAAAATTTTGATAGAAACTAGAATAGCGATAGAAAAAATAGTAAATGGTAAAAAACAGTCTGTAGAATTACTTTCGCAAAATGTGAACTTACGCAAATTACAACATCAATTAATTAATTTTTATAACTTAAGATCTCGTAGTTTCGGTGAAGAACCTAATAGAAGATTAAGAATTTTCCCCGATTAGTTCTAAGTATGTAATTTGTCATAATTTTATTCTTGATAATTATAGATACAGGCTATTCTAATAATCGTATATGCTATTTATTAACTAAGGAGTTATTATGTCATCTTCTCAATCAACATCTTATATTTTCGATAAAGTTCAAAATATAGTTGTTAACCAGTTGGGTGTAGATAAGAATAAAGTTACAGAAGATGCTAAATTTGCTTCTTTAGGAGCAGATTCTTTAGACACAGTTGAGCTTGTAATGGCTATTGAAGATACATTCGCAATAAAGATACCTGATGAGGATGCAGAAAAAATAGCTAATTTAAGTCAGGCTATAGAATTTATTCAAAATGCTATAGATAAGAAAAAAAATTAATTTTCTGTATTAATTATACGGAGAGGGTGGGATTCGAACCCACGGAACCTAATGGTTCATCTGATTTCAAATCAGACGCAATAAACCAACTCTACCACCTCTCCTAATTTGTAGTAATGTATAAGGTTATAATATAACATAAGTAAGCTATTAAATACAATTTTGTATTACGATCTTACTTATAGCATATATTTATATTATATAAATAACGTATAGATTATTCATACGTAGTTTTTCCTGTAAATTTTCTATTTACCGGATCATCATTTTTACCTATGGAATGCTCAATATTTCCTACACCAACCCTACCAGGATTGACTTTCTCAGGAAATACACCATCTTTTGGGTGTAAATATTGGACTTCACTATTTGGAAAAATTCTATAAATTTTAAAATCTTTAATTTTAAATTGCGTTTTTAGTTGTGTGCTCAACGCTAAGCACTGTTCTTTCCTTGCTAAATATAAAAGATTATTACCCTCAAGCATTATTGCAGCTCCACCTGTAGGCATTTCAAAAATTTGTTCTTGTTTACTTGTCCAAGTAATAGCATACTTTTCTTCTATTTCCGCAGATCTCAGCCATCCACCTGTGCTACCACCAAAAGTGGGTGACGGCATTTTTAAATCTATTGTATTAGTCATAATAAATAATTCAGTAATATATAATACTTATCATTATAATTCATATAATATTGCCTATATTAATTAGGCAATAAAGCTTTATCTTTTTTACTGGGTTAGTATTACTAAATTAGTAAATGTCATATAATTAGATCATCTTATAGTTGATACGACATGTGAAGAGGGAATAGTTGGTAATAGATATAATTTGATTAAGTAAGAACATAATTTAATGTAAATAGGTACTTTTATAAGTTTTTTAATAACCCAGTTATTATATTTTTGATCTATTTCTATTAATTTTCTATTTTCTACAGCACATTGATCTAGGTGTTGAAAAAATTCAGGTTGATCAACATTTAATGCAACTGGAAAAATTCTTGATGCACTTTCGTTAGTTTTTCTAATCACTTGCATGTCATATTGCCTTGCATCTAAACCGATAGACTTATAAAAATTTGATCTTTGAAAGTCATTTAAATACATTGTTGCAAATACGCTTAATAAAAAAAAACGACACCACAGTCGTGCTTCTAGATTATTTAATAATTGTGGTTGTGATTTCAATAATACTGCAAAGAAATCACCGTGACGGTTTTCATCTTGACACCAGTTCTCAAAAAATTTAAAAATTGGATATATGCGATGCTCAGGATATTGTTCTAAATGTCTATATATCGTTATATATCGCCAATAGCCAATTTTTTCTGATAGATATGTTGCATAAAAAATAAATTTAGGCGCAAAAAAAGTATATTTTCTGCTTTTAGTTAAAAAACCTAAATCTAGCGATAAATTGAAGTCACTCATAGCTTTATTTAAAAAACCTGCATGTCTTGCTTCATCTCTTGACATAAGAAGAAAACATTCTGCTATTATAGGATTATTTTTGTCTAGTTTTCTAGAAAGTTCTTTATATAGTAAAAATCCTGAAAATTCAGCCGTACATGACCTTTCCAGAAATTCAATAAATAATGCTTTAGTTTTACTATCTAAATTATTCCAAGATTGTTCAAATTCTTCATCTCGAATAAAATGTTGTCTGTTATAATCTGCTCTAAATTCTTGTAGTAGAGCTTCAAATTCATCAATATTTGACGAAATGTCTAATTTAGACATTTCGTCAAAGTCTGTTGTATAAAATCGTGGAGTGAGTAAAGTTTCTTTTGCGGGTGTTTGAGATAAATTGTGACTTGTACTCATAATATTAGAATAATAATTTATTTGATTTTTATATATTTTAAAATTAATATATAATGTATCAGTATTTTTATACTAACCTTAAGTATTGTTATACTTTACTTTTTTTTGTAAAAAATTTACATTTCTTGATTTTATCTTAAAAAATCATATATTATTGTTGAACATAAAATATTTTTTAGCTTGTTTTTTGGTACAATAAGTTTTATAAGATGAATTGCAGTATAAAAATCATTTAATTCTTTATATGATTAAAGGAGTGAAAACAATGTTAGATATAATTAGTCTAGGCTGGGGATCATTATTAGCAATATTTAGTTTTTCAATTGCACTAGTTGTTTGGGGTAGAAATGGTTTCTAGTTTTAATATAATTAATTATTAATTTACTATTTATATACTTATGGAGTAAGGTAGTGGGGGGAGAAATTTTAATTGTAAGTACTGTAAGTTTCACACTAATATTATTAGGTTTGTTTTTAGGTTTTGTCTTGTTGAAAGTTCAAGGCGAATAACTGTTCATGATTTTTTATTATAACAAGTTAATTTTTATTTAAATTTAATTATTTTTAATATTTTTTAATAAAAGATTCTTAATAAGAATATGATAATCATATTCTTATTATTTATATTTTTTTATTCTAAATCACTATATGAAAATTTTATGGTACATACTTGGAGTTGTTACAGTAATATTGATTTTAATTAGTAATCCTAAATTGACGACTTTAGGAGGATTTAAAAATGAATCTAATGGTTTAAATCTTACACGTAGCACGCAAAAAAATTTACAAATTATTATTATTATTAATATATGTCTATTTTTAGGATGGACTATCATATATGTGCTGTCATCTAGTATGTATTGACATATATTGTATGAATCATATATAACATAAAAAAATTTATGCCTATTTCTAAAAAAATATGTCCTGTACCTTTCGACCAACAGCCCTTAAATGAATATTTATCTTTAAAATCTTCCTGGTTTTTCTCTTGGTCTACTTTATCTTTAGATAAGTATTTTATTAAACTATTGACTATTTTTATGTTTATTTCTATTGCATTTATGCCTTTATTACGATATATAGTTTCAAAAACTTATAGTATATGGGGATTAGTCATATTAAATATATTAATAGTTAATACTATCTTTTTATTAATTTTTATACGTTTATATCTAGGGTGGTCTTATGTTCTTAAAAGACTAATTAGTGCGACTACTTTTTATGAAGAATCAGGATGGTATGACGGTCAGTTATGGGTTAAAAGTCCAGAGGTTTTAATAAAAGATCGTCTTGTTGGATTTTATGAGGTTACGCCATTTTTATCAAGGGCAAAATATGGCATATTAATAAGTATAATTTTGATACTTCTTGAAAAAGTAGTTTATTCGTTGCTTTTAAGATAATAAATATATTATTATAATTGTTTAATCGCGGGGTAGAGCAGTCTGGTAGCTCGTCGGGCTCATAACCCGAAGGTCAATGGTTCAAATCCATTCTCCGCTATTATATTGTTTAAGTATTGAATATGTTATTCATACTAATTTATGCTATTATGTTGTTTTGTTACTGTTATTTTATATAATATAGAAAATGCTAAATGTTATAACAAGAAGTGTAGTATTAACATGATAACAAATAATAATGTTTTTAGAGTTGGTCAACAGGCGCCAAATTTTTCTGCCACTGCTGTGTATGATCAGGAGTTTAAGAAAATAACACTATCTGATTACTTGGGTAAGTATGTGATACTACTCTTTTATCCTTTAGATTTTACATTTGTTTGTCCAACTGAGATCACTGCTTTCAGTGATTCATATAAAGAGATTCAGGGTCTAAATACAGAAGTTTTAGGTATATCTGTTGATAGTGAATATTCACATTTAGCATGGTTGCAAATGGAAAGAGATATTGGAGGCTTAGGAGACCTTAATTATCCTTTAGTTTCTGATTTAACAAAAGAGATTAGTGCTTCATATAATGTTTTAACAGAAGAAGGTAAAGCACTAAGAGGTTTATTTATTGTTGATCAGCGAGGAATTATACAATATTCTTTAGTTAATAATTTAGATTTTGGCCGTAGCGTTAGTGAAACTTTAAGAACACTTAAAGCTATTCAATATGTACAATCTCACCCGGATGAAGTTTGTCCAGCAAATTGGCAGCCAGGACAAGCTACTATAATTAATAGTCCTCAAAAATCGAAAAATTATTTTCAGTCTGTATAGATCAATATAATAATTTTCTCTTTAATATATTTAATTTAACTATGTGTTCTAAATACTCTATTCTTTATTAAGAATTTATCAAGAATAATAAGTATATCTAGTAATTTAACGTAACAATTCCGTAAAAGAACAACAAAAGCACATAGTATGGCTGAAAATTTCAGTTTTGTTAAATCATTGTTGAGCCGTGTATTTGATATAAAATCCTATTGCAGATTAATCGCTAATTTGTTTTTTATTTATAGTGCCCTTAAATAAGCAATAGAAGCAAATAAGGATTATTATATGGTTCTATCAATAGGGTTTCCAGAACTAAATCGTAAGCTTAGCTTATAAAAAGATCTTGCATATTACTATGACCCTAATTGGGAAGCGTAGATTTATGATGTTTTTAGCAATAAAAACTTATGTTAATAAAATTAGTAATATTGGTTTGAGTCAAACTGGGTTGTTAATATCTCATTCTCATAATAGAGATATAGTGGATTTATCAGAAGTATGGATATTGAAATGAATTGTACAAACGGTTATGAATTTATATAGTAGTGATAGAACTATATTCTAGAATTTTCTAGATATCAAAAATGATAAAAAGTTTAAAACTATATATCATCAAGTATTGAAAAATGCTCCTATGGATCGAATCTAAACAGAAATAATTGTTCCTGAAGCTAATATTGTATTTAATCTTAATTTAAGATGATTGGTATATTACTTCTAAGTGCAATTACAAGTTTATGAAAAAATTTATTAAAAATACAACATTATTTCTATTTTTGTATTTTGATCTTTATAGTATAGACATCTTGTCTAAGATCTCATTTATTTTTATACTGATAAATGACTTATTTAGTGATTAATATAATTTATTCAACTTGTATGTTTTGACTACTTAATTCAGTTATAAAATTTATGTGTAAAATAAAAACCTCTAAATCAATAGTTAAAAGATTTAAATTTAAATCTAAAAATAAAATTTTACGACGCATGGCTGGTCGCAGCCATTTACTACAAAAAAAATCGTCCAAGAGAAAACAGAAGTTAAGAAAAGTTATTAATTTAAAAAAAGTTGATATATCAAGCTGGAAATTTAAAATACCTCACATACATTATTAAGATAATATACTTATATGACAAGAGTTAAAAGAGGCAATGTTGCTCGTAAAAGACGAAAAAAAATTTTAAAACTTGCTAAAGGTTTTAGAGGTTCTCATGCAATTTTATTCCGTACAGCTAAACAGCAAGTACTAAAAGCTCTAAAATATTCTTACATAGGTAGAAAAAATAGAAAACGCAATTACAGAAGTCTTTGGATAGTACGTATTAATGCTGCAGTGAGACCTTATGGGATTACATATAACGAGTTTATAAAACAATTAAAAAAAAGTAGTATTGCTTTAAATCGAAAAATGTTGTCTCAATTAGCTATTCTAGATCATTCTGTCTTCAAAACTATTTTAAATTCTTGTACATCTGAATTTAAGTGATAATCTAAAATATTTTTTAATTTGCAAGCTGATAATTAAACACGTTTTTAATTGTTCTTAAAAAGTCTTAAAAAGAAAATAGTTTATCTTTTTTGATTCAATATATTAAATTACTCATATTAAGATTTGATTTCAATTACTTTAAAATATAAACATCTTATGTGATTTAATTTTAAATTAAATCACTTTACCAAAGTTTTATTAAAAACTTATGTTTTTTTAAAACATCATTTTACTAATTGCTAATTCCATCATTAATAGCTAGAATCCTTCTTTTAAGATAATCTCTTCATAACATAGTTATTGATATAGGTTAAATTTTTTTGAGCTAATTGGTTATCTATTTTTTTAAGAGCTTGTATTGATGCTTGCATGTGCTCTTGTGCTAAGTCATATGATTTTTGAATACCACTACTACTTTTGATGATTTTAATAGCTTTATCAATATCTTTATTTTGCTGAAATTCTCTTGTAATTAATTCGTAAAGTCCTGAATTTTCTTGTAAAGCAAAAAGAAGTGGAGCAGTTAAATTTCCATTTTTTAAATCTGACCCAGCTGGTTTTCCGAGTGATACTGCCGAACCTATTATATCTAAAATATCATCTACAATTTGAAAAGCTAGTCCTAAGTGTTTTCCATATAAGTAAAATTGATTTTGTGTGTCTTTTGTTGTGTTACTAAGTATAGCAGTAGCTTTACAGCTGGATGCTATTAGAGATGCGGTTTTATAAAATGATTTTTCTATATAGTTATTCATAGATATTGTTTCATCAAAACATGTTAATCCTTGTCTTATTTCACCTTCTGCAAAATCAGTAATAACTTTAGAAATAGTTTTGACTACCTCTAAGTTATTTAAATTTGCTAAGTACCAGGAAGATTGAGCAAATAAAAAATCTCCTGCTAGTACTGCTACTTTAGTGCTGAATGCATTATGGACTGTGTTTACCCCTCTCCTTATTTCACACTCATCGATGACGTCATCATGTACTAAGCTAGCTGTATGTATAATTTCTGTGATTTCAGCAAGCCTTTTATGTTCTGGAAGTATATGTAACATTTTTGTGGTTGATAATGCTACTAATAGTATAATAGTTGGTCTTATTCTTTTTCCTCCAGCTTTAAAAAGATGTTCAGCTGCTGCGTATAATATAGGATGTTTGGCACCTACCATTCTTTTTAGATTGTTTTCTAAAATCACTAAATCCGGCTGGATATTTTGTAAGGTTTTGGGTAATATACTCATGGCTATTTCAATAATATGGATAAAATATAAATTCAGACAAATGATTATAACTATATTACTCAATATATTCATCTATTTGGAGCTGTTTTATAATTGATATATAAAAATTCCTAATGTATTATTATCTGTATATTTATTATATTTATATATAAGATTTCTTTCTTGACGAAATATTTGATTTTTTATTATTAATATTTCAATTAATTATAGTATTTAACTAAATGAAGAATAAAATTATTTTACCCTCAAGTGTGTCTCGCGAATATGATATAAATTCTCATGTTGTGTTACATCTATATAAAGATATGCTACTTGGTCGTTGTTTTGAGGATATGTGTGCTCAGATGTATTATAGAGGCAAAATGTTTGGTTTTGTTCATTTATATAATGGTCAAGAAGCTGTATCAACTGGAGTTATAAAAGCTTTGCAGAAAGACGATTATGTTTGTAGTACATATAGAGATCATGTCCATGCCTTAAGTAAAGGTGTTCCAGCCAATTTGATTATGGCAGAATTATTCGGTAAAGAGACTGGATGTAGTCGTGGACGTGGTGGTTCAATGCATATTTTTTCGGCTTCCCATAATTTTTTAGGTGGTTTTGCCTTTATTGGTGAAGGTATTCCCATTGCTATAGGTGCTGCTTTTCAAAGTGTTTATCGAAAACAAATTTTAAATGATTTGCAACCTATGCGTGTAACAGCTTGTTTTTTTGGAGATGGTACTAGTAATAATGGGCAATTTTTTGAATGCTTAAATATGGCTGTTTTATGGAAATTGCCTATTATTTTTGTTGTAGAAAATAATCAATGGGCAATTGGTATGGCTCATAGTAGATCTACTTCATTTCCTGAAATACATAAAAAAGCAGAAGCATTTGGTTTACCAGGTATAGAAGTAGACGGTATGGATGTTTTAGCAGTACGAGAGGTTGCTATATCAGCTGTTGATAGAGCACGACTTGGGCATGGCCCTACCCTGATAGAAGCATTGACATATCGTTTTAGGGGACATTCTTTAGCAGATCCTGATGAGTTAAGATCGCTTAGTGAAAAAGAAGCATGGTTAGCGCGTGATCCTATTAAACGTTTAAAAAATTATATTGTACATAATTCTTTATGCTCGGATCAAGAAGTTGAAGATCTAAATTCAGTAGTGAAAATAGAAATCGATCAAGCTGTTGAATTTGCTATGTCCAGTCCTGAACCACATCTCAAAGATTTGAAAAAATATTTGTTTTCAGATTAATCATATTAATATATTTATATTTATTTATAGTTTTAGATATTTATTATTTATCTCATGACTGAAGTATTTATGTTTGATGCTTTAAGAGAAGCTACTAATGAAGAAATGCAAAATGATTCTTCTGTATTTGTTCTGGGAGAAGATGTAGGTCATTATGGAGGTTCTTATAAAGTTACTAAAGATTTACATTCTAAATACGGTGATTTAAGAGTTTTAGATACTCCTATTGCTGAAAATAGTTTTATGGGTATGGCAATTGGCGCAGCAATTACAGGTTTACGTCCTATAGTTGAAGGTATGAATATGAGTTTTTTACTCTTAGCCTTTAATCAAATTTCTAACAATGCTGGTATGTTACGGTATACTTCAGGAGGCAATTTTCAAATTCCTATTGTTATACGTGGACCAGGAGGTGTTGGTAAACAATTAGGAGCAGAGCATTCACAAAGATTAGAAGCTTATTTTCAAGCTATTCCAGGACTTAAAATTGTTGCTTGTTCAACACCCTATAATGCTAAAGGTTTATTGAAATCTGCTATTAGAGACAATAATCCTGTAATTTTTTTTGAACATGTTTTACTTTATAATTTAAAAGGTGAATTACCAAATGATGAGTATTTTCTTCCTTTAGATAAAGCCGAGGTAGTTAGAAATGGATCAGATGTTACTATTTTGACTTATTCTCGAATGCGTCATCATGTAATGCAAGCTGTAGCAGATCTTGTGAATGATGGTTATAATCCAGAAGTAATAGATTTGATTTCATTAAAACCATTGGATATAAGCTCTATTGCACAATCCTTAATGAAGACAAATAAACTAATTATAGTAGAGGAATGTATGAAAACGGGAGGTATTGCTGCTGAAATAATAGCACAAATTAATGATAATTATTTTGATTTTTTAGATGCTCCTGTAATAAGATTGTCTTCTAAGGATATACCTACACCCTATAATGGTAAATTAGAAAAAGCTACTGTTATCTATCCTCAGCAAATTATCGAAGCTGTTAAAAGTATAGTCTAGTAATTTCTGATTAATTATCAATAAGTAAGTATATATACTTACTTATTAGATTTCTATATATTATTTTTTCAGAAATTGATCTCAGCTGCTTGTACCTTTTCCCATTGTTTTTTCTTTAACACAAAAAATATTTGAGCTGTTGTTACAGTGAAGAAAAACACTATCATGCCTTTAATTCTAGAAGGGCTTTGTAATACTATTTCTGTTTCAGTTTGCCCGAATCCTCCTATATTTGGATCATTAGTCAGATTTTGATTAGCAAAAATTTGACTGCCTTGAGATATCATTAATTTTAATCCTGGTGGTATATTTTCTATATAGTTTTCTCCATTTTCTTTTTCAATTTCAATGCTATATCCGCCCTTTTCTAAAGATATTACATTTATAACTTTTCCTGTATTTAAAGATACTATTGGGTTATTATTAGATTTATCTCCGGTTGGGTAAACTTGTCCTCTTCCTCTGTTAGCTCCTACATAAATTGGATATTTTAAAAAATGAATATTTTTATCTTTATTTGGATCTGGTGATAAAATAGGGAAAATTATTTCTTGGTTTTTTTCGCCAGGTAAAGGACCTACTAATAAAATGTTATCTTTTGTTGTACTATATGGTTGTATATAAACATTTTTAGTTTTTTCTCTTAATTCTTCAGATAATAAATTTTTGGGAGCTAATTTAAATCCTTCAGGTAAAATCATGACAGCTCCAGTATTTATAGATCCTGTAAGTCCATTTCCTAATAGTTGTTTGCCACTTTTGTCATAAGGTATTTTCACAATTGCTTCAAAAATGCTATTTGGTAATACTGTTTTGGGTGTTTCAATTTCTACACCTTTTTGTGCTAGATGACAATTTGCACAAACTATTCTACCCGTAGCTTCCCTTGGATTTTCGTATCCCTGCTGTGCATATATAGGAAATGCTAGAGTTTGTGTCGGTTGAATTATAATTAAGTTTATAATACTGATTAAAGCTAATAATGTAAGTTTTATATTCATATAAAAATATTTATCGTAATTACGAGTCATGTTGCATAAAATAAGATTTTTAATTATTATATCTCTCTATTTATTTATAATAACATTCTATATTTATTATTTTTTCATAAATTGTTTTTCTTATTATTTTAGTTATCATTTTTTCTTTTATAATTTATATTCAAGTTACTTGTTTAGTATTTTCAATACAATAATTCCACTGCTATATAATGCTAAAATAGCTATAGACATAATAATTTGTGTTATTGGATCTGTTGATGGGGTAATAATAGCTGCAATTATTGTTGCGCCTAAAACAATATATTTCCAGTATATATACATTTCTGTAGAAGAAAAAATTTTCAGTATTCCTAAGATTACTTGGATGATAGGAATTTGAAATGCAATACCCGTACTAAATAAAAGAAGTAATATAAAGTTGAAATATTGTTCAAATGACCATATTGGTTCTACAATTTCATTGCCATAATTAATTAAAAATTTTAGTGCTGCAGGTACTAAAATCATATAAGCAAATACTATACCACTGAAAAATAATATTATGGATATAAATAATATAGGAACTATAAAGTTACTTTCTTTTCTAGTAAGTCCAGGTAAGATAAATAAAGTTATTTGATAAATAATGAAAGGGCTACTTAATAAAAATCCTGAGTATAAAGCGACTTTAATAGAGGTAAAAAGATATTCTCCTGGCGCTAGTTGTAAAAATTTTATTCCTATTGCTGGTTGTTGTAAAATATATGAAATATGTTTCATGTATGTGAAGCATATTAAAGTAATAACAGTAAAGATAAGAGCAGCAATAAATATACGTTGTCTTAGTTCTTCTAAATGTTCAAAAATAGACATGTCTGTGCTAGAATTTATTTTTTTATTCATAAAAGTGTGTAAATGAAAAAAAATTTATTTTGTTTACTTTTAAGTATTCTAAATAAAAAATAATATTTATATTTTTTCTTTTCACTAATAAGTATTACAAAGTTTATATTTATTCAAGGTAGATATATATTTTATATATATTATAAGTATAAGTATTTTAAGTATAAATTTATATAGTAATCATAGATCCTGCTACAATATAGTCAACTTAAATTTTATAAATTTAAAATCTATGTTTTGAATTAAATGATTTATATCAAGTTTAAAATAGTCTATACAAAAGTATCGTATTTAGGTTAGGAGATCAATTTATGAGTGTTAAAGCAACTAGTGGAAGCCCTTTAGTGTGTCCACAGCTTTTTCGGACAGCTTCAATCTCTGCTATAGTGCAAGCAGAACAACAAGACCGATTTCTACAGTTAGGTGAATTAGATCAGCTTGTTACATTTCTAAAGTCAGGCAATAAGCGTTTAGAAGTAGCAGATATTCTAACTAAAAATGCTAATCTATTAGTATCTAAAGCAGCTGACAAAATTTTTGTAGGAGGGTCACCGATTTCTTATTTAGAGAGACCACAAGCATCATTTCTATCGATAAATCAATTAAGTAATCAATCAAGCTTCCAAAATTTATCAGGTGACATTCAAAATAACTTTTTGGGCATAGTGTCATCTACTTTTAGTACAAGTGATTCATTACCAGCTGGCTTTAAGCCTATTAATATAGTACGTTATGGCAACAATCGTATGAAAAAATCTTTACGTGATTTAGATTGGTTTCTACGATACTTGACGTATGCTATTGTTGCAGGAGATCCTAATATTTTATCTGTTAATATTAGAGGTTTAAGAGATTTAATAGATAATGCATGTTCTAGTGCCGCTGCAATAGTCGCGTTGCGTGAGATGCGTAAAATAGCAATTAGTATTTTTAATGAAGATTCTCAAGGTCAAAAATTGGTAAAAGAATACTTTGATGTTATTATTTCAGAATTTGATCAATCAGCTTTAACGGATAAATTACGTAAAAGAAATTCTACTGATTTACAGGGGTTGCGTTTACCTCAAACTTATAGTAAGGCTAGTATTTTGAAGCAGCGCTTCGTTATGAAGACCGGTTTATCTTCAGACGAAAAGAACATGGTGATTAAAGCATGCTATAGACAGATTTTTCAAAGAGATATTTCTAAAGCATATGGATTAAATTTCAAAGATCTAGAATCGCAAGTCAAAAATGGTACATTATCGATTAAAGAATTCATCCGTTATCTAGGTAAATCATATATTTATCGTAAGCAATTTGTTCAGCCTTTTACTAATAGTCGTGTTATTGAATTGGCATTTAGACATTTTTTAGGCAGAGGTATTAGTTCTCTACAAGAGTTTAAACAATATTTTGCAGTTTTGTCATCTAGAGGTCTAGATGGTTTAATAGACAAAATAATCAATAGTAATGAATATTCCGATTACTTTGGCGAAGAAACCGTTCCATATTTGCGTAGTTTAGGTGAAGAAGCACAAGAAGCTTGCAATTGGGGTGCCCAAATTGACTTATTGAAATATAGTTCAGTTTTTCGAAAAATTCCGCAGTTTATCACTTTATTTGGTGATTATAAGGGAAATCTTCCAGATCAGCATCCTTATGGCTTAAGCAATGATCCCTTATTAATACAATTTGGAGCAATCTTTGCAAAAAATCGTATTAATTTACGTAAAAAGTCATCTCTTTTTGGAAAAGATACGAGACGTATCTTGCCTAGAAGTGGTCCTGCTATATACAGTCAGATTAGTAGTCCGCACCTACGTTCTAAAAGTTCGGGTTCATTAGGACCTAAAATATTTCAATTAAATCTTTCTAATCAGAAAGATAGTCCAGACTTAGAACAAGTTATACGAGCTACATATTTAAGCGTTTTTGGTCGTTTTATCTATGAAGCTGAAAAAATTATAGTTAAAAAGTATGAGAATTTATTTAGAAATCGTCAAATTTCTGTTCGTGAATTTGTTAGCGAATTAACTAAATCATCCATCTTCAGGTCATTGTATTGGGATAATTTATATATATGTAAAGCTATAGAGTATATACATAATCGATTAATAGGAAGACCTACGTATGGTAGACAAGAAATTAATAAATACTTTGATATTGTTTACAAACAAGGTTACTATAAAATGATAGATGCTATGATAAATAGTGTTGAATATTTTGAAACTTTCGGTGATAATATTGTTCCATACGAGCGATATATAACACCTTATGAGTTAGCTGCTAGAAATTTGAGATTAAGTAATCAAGATCAGAAATATCTGAGTAACATATCTTCAAAAGTGTTTCAAAAATTGATATTAAATTCTACATCTTCTAAGCAAAGTAACACTATGCAAAAAATGAAACAGGGCGTTAGTATAAAAAGAGACCAACAAGTTATTTTTAAAGCTGATCCTTCAATGGACGCTGCAAGTATGTTTCAAATTTTAAGAGCAGCTTATCGTCAAATTTTCGAAAGAGATTTAAGCCCTTTTGTTATAGGCGATGAGTTTTTTAACTTAGAAAAAGCATTTGTTAATCGACAAATAACAGTTCGAAGGTTAGTCGAAAATTTAGGATCTTCTTCTTTATATGCTAAAGAATTTTACCAACCTTATCCCAATACAAAAGTTATTGAATTGGGAACAAAACATTTTTTGGGTAGAGCACCTAATAATCAAGCTGAAATAAGATATTTCAATCAAATTTTAGCATCTCAAGGATTGGCGTATTTTATATCTACTTTAGTGAACAGCAAAGAGTATGATTTAATTTTTGGTATGAACACTATACCTTATCGTCGTTTCCCAACTTTACCGGCAGCTAATTTTCCGAATACGGAAAAATTATATAATCGTCTAACAAAACAAAGTAAATCAATTGTTATACCTAGTTTCATATCAAATAGTGGGAATTAATAAATTATTATATTTGATACAACAGTAAACTTTCTTGCTTTAGTACTTCTTAAGTACATTTATTTTGTACTTATAAGAAAAGCTTTTAAAGCAATTGTTACTTGATTAGACAGAGAGACTTGAATTGTATTTTATTATATAAATGTTAATAGTATTATTGGAGTTTTATTTAATGAGTATTATTACTAAATCAATTGTTAATGCAGATGCAGAAGCTAGATATTTAAGTCCAGGAGAATTAGACAGAATTAAAAGTTTTGTTTTATCTGGTCAAAGACGCTTAAGGATAGCACAAATTTTAACAGACAACCGTGAACTAATTGTAAAGCAAGGTGGTCAACAGTTATTTCAGAAGAGGCCAGATGTGGTCTCGCCTGGCGGTAATGCTTACGGGGAAGAAATGACTGCAACATGTTTGAGGGATTTAGATTATTATTTAAGATTAGTGACTTACGGTATAGTAGCTGGTGATGTAACTCCAATAGAAGAAATAGGTTTAGTGGGAGTTAAAGAAATGTACAACTCTCTAGGTACTCCTATCTCTGGAGTTGCTGAGGGTGTACGTTCCATGAAGAATGTTTTTATTTTGATTATACATTAGGCGCAATGCAGTAAAAACAAAAACTTATATCAAGAAATATTAACAGAAATAATTTTAAGGATAATTCATAACTATGCAAGATGCTATTACTTCTGTAATTAATGCAGCTGATGTACAAGGTAGATATTTAGACGATAATTCATTAGATAAGTTAAGAGGTTATTTTCAAACAGGCGAATTAAGAGTTAGAGCTTCAGCTACTATAGCAGCTAATGCAGCAACAATTATTAAAGATTCTGTGGCTAAAGCTTTATTATATTCAGATATAACTAGGCCAGGTGGTAATATGTATACTACAAGAAGATATGCTGCTTGTATACGTGATTTAGATTACTATCTTCGTTATGCTACTTATGGAATGCTAGCAGGCGATCCATCTATTCTAGATGAGCGTGTT